>JAMPIV010015414.1:185000-343747 GCA_024509875.1 Oreohelix idahoensis | reverse complement strand
CCCCCCCCCCCCCCCCCCCCCCCCCCCCCCCCCCCCCAATACCAATCTGCCCTATGTTCCAGGCTTTTATGAGCCCATCTAATATGCTGGCTTCAACGCACTGATGCTTTATCAAGCTATTTTGAACAAGTGGTCTCGAACTAACGCTCCCAAGTGTGTATATCAGCGAGACTGGCCAATGAGCCACGTTTCGACAAGTGTTTGAAAAAAATGTTATGTGAGCAGAAATGATTTTATGCTGTCAGGCACCCCCAATATTTTATTTTGGGTATAATTTATTAATTCCTGGACTATTTGCGTAACGTTTTACATATTATTTGTCAGCAAGCCCTAAGGAACCCAAAAATACTAATTTAAAGGAGCTACGTGGCTGCGTTCAAAATATGTATTTTCTACCTCCTGTTTCGAAGATATGCTGTCTGGGTACTGTTATGTGTTCAAACGTAAACCCATCTAATGTTATCTTTTCTAATAAGAGTCTGTTATGATTTATAAACCTAACTCTGGGAAAGGGTAGTGTATTTTATCACTGTCCGTCTGAAAAAGTTAGTGCTTGTAGACTTACACGCGTGATGCCAGCATTTGTATATCGCGCGTCGCGTGTTGCATGCGTTCCTGATTTTCAGCCCTCCCCTCTCGCTATCCTTTTGTCCATCTGTTCGTTCGTTTTGGTAACGTAATATAATTAATGTTAGGATTAATTTAGGTCATTACGCAGTCTCTCAATGTTTTTTCCAAGAAATACAGCACACGTTTCATTGAAGAAAGCGGGTTTAATACAGTAAGCTTTTACTATCAACGTGAAAGCGTTACAACTTGCAGACGAAGCAGAAAACAAGGGGGATTTCGAGTACATTCCTTGTGACAGCACTGTCATTTTACCATTGCTCTTCTCTTTATTAATTTTATTTGTTAGGCTTCATATTTACCTAATAATTTATATATGTGGATTAGAATATTTCATGACAGCGAGGTAGACATAGGATATGTTTTTCTTTATATAGTATTCTGGGGTAAGCCCAACCTCTACCAGCGGTGTAGTACATATGAGTAAAATCTGAGAAGAAAAACATTTGTGTCCTTAAATACGTGGGTTTACAAAGTAAAACCTGTCTGGCAGTGCGTTTGCATCCAGAAACGACAGAGTACCCATTTCACGAACTTTAAGACTAAATGAAGTAACTGGGCCGATCGCGCCAGATTAAATTGTTCCTAAAAAGATCTCTAGTACATGCAGCCCTGTGGCGAACTATATTACAAACAATAACATTTCCGACATTTTGACTAATTGTGGTGTGACCAAGAACCTATAAACATATTGATAGAAGTTATCAACATGGCATTTCCGAAGTACTGGAAACCTCGAGTTCTGACACTGTGAGCCCGTTTAAAATTTCTTATCTAACCTGATTCAAGTGACACTAACAGTAATCTGAAAATACAGTTAAAGTGAAAGCTCCCCGGAACATTGGTTGAGACCTGATCTGCAGAGCTGGGTTTCACTTTTTACCAAACAAAATACAGATTTACGTTAAGGTGTGTGTGTGTCCTGAAGTTGCGCCAGACGGCGAACGCCAGCCAGATTGTAGGTAAGAAAGTACGACAGGGGCCCCTGCTGAATGAACCGAGTGAAAACGGAACGAGTGATTCTTTCAGTTTGTTTGTATTTATGCACCCACTTTGAAATTTCTTTATGCAAGTTTGTTGCTAATGATATTTCCCTCGTAGAATAGATTAATGTATCAACTCTGTTCTTAACCTTAGAGGGAAACCTTAGACTATAGCGTATGAATTCGTGACTCTTTGGGGCTATCACTTTTCTTCTAACAGGATCGTGGGCTAAAAACCGGGGGAAAAGATTATACCTATGGGTCTATTCTTTTAGTAATTCATTAACCTATGTGTAATTATATGTGCTTGATAAGCAAACCTATTTGTAGTGGACACATTTTCTTTATGTTAATAAAATTTACATAAACTTAAACCAGTGTGTTAGTCAGCTTGTCCCAAATACCTATATTCCATTGTTATAGTTTTCACGTCTGTGCGTCTAACTGTCGTCACTTGCGTGTGTATATGTGAGTGGTATATATATATATATATATATATATATATATATATATATATATATATATATATATATATATATATATATATATATATATATATATATATATATAAGCAGGAAAGAAGGCTCAATACCTTCCATTTACGGTGTCTACGCCGCATCCTCGGCATCTCGTGGAAAGATAAAGTGACTAATGTCGAGGTGTTGTCACGTGCTGGCCTTCAAAGTATGTATACACTGCTTAGACAGCGCAGACTTCGCTGGCTTGGCCATGTTCGCCGCATGGAAGATGGTCGCATCCCAAAAGGTATCTTCTACGGACAATTAGCAGATGGCAAGAGAACAGTTGGGCGACCACAGCTGACGTTCAAAGATGTGTGCAAGAGAGATATGAGGGCACTGGACATGGATCCAGCAACATGGGAGGATGAAGCTGCCGATCGCACTAAGTGGCGATGCTATTTACGGCGCCAACTCAGATTGGGCGAAGAGAGGCTCACACAACAAGCAGAGGAGGGGAGAAAACGTCGAAAGGAGCACAAGAAAAATAAGCAGCTGAGGGCTGTCAGCTCAGGGGCGCATTCCCATAGTCAGTTATGACTGAAGGGGCTATTATATATATATATATATATATATATATATATATATATATATATATATATATATATATATATATATATATATATATATATATATATATATATATATATATAATCATGTGACGTATTCTTTCCAGAACGTTGTCTCCATTACAGCTGCTCTGAACGCATCACGATTCTGGGCAAGTCGACCTGCATCAGCCAAAGACAAGTTCAGACTCTCTGTGATGTCCTGGGTCCACCGTCGTCTAGGTCGACCCCTTCCCCTTTTTTCCAGGGACCATGCCTTCCATCACTGTTTTTTCCAGACTATTATGTCTTTTTATATGACCGAAAAATTTCAGCTTCCTTATTGCGATGGTATTTAGGAGCCAATGTTCCTGTACATTTAGTGAGTGCAGTACTTATATATATATATAAGAATAGACTGTCTGAATCCTCTAAATCTGTTGTAGAAGATAGGCTGAAAGAGAAGATTCTCGATTTCAGGGACAGCCTCTATTAGTTTCTACCATCTCACTCGTGAAAATCTATTTCTATTATTATCTCCCACTGAGCTATCACCTATTCTATTTCTATTCAGAAGGGACCAACCAACGTCTTAATTCCCCTATCGAAAATCTACGACAACAACATTAGACAGTCTCTGAAGGACCGAGGACTCTACTAGCACCAAGCCAAAAGGAAAACAGCCGACAGGATAGCATTTCGCTGTCTACCTCTCCACCACGAGGTAGAAGTGGAACAACTAAGTAAGTAAGTAAAAAAGGTAAAGGTAGTCCCACAGAAGTTGCTGCCGTAGGGGAGTGAAGTGTTAGAGACTTCATCATACTAGGTCCAGCATAGAGAGGTGGGGTGACCAGTTCCCTTCCTCGCTGCCTTTTCCTTCAAAGAGCAGAGTCAGGTACCCTTTTACAGCTGGGTAGACTGGAGCGTGTCGGTGCCGTGATTCAAACCCGGCACCCTTGCCGCGAGAAACCAGCGCTCCCACCACTCTGTCTAACGGACGCTTAAAGTATCTCTGGACGTATCCAGAGCCGGCCCTAGAGATTTTCCAAAGTGGTGCGAGGTTACATGACCTGCCCCTTCTTCTTCCGGTGAAGTACTCTATGTGCTCTTTACAAGACTCAATTTCATACCGTTGAGCTGGATCACACTGTAATGTCGGTGTTTTGTGTTCACTTAAGCGTTTTATAAAAACATAATACATTTATGTTTTAAAAATCTTATTGTAGGTAATTGTTTCATTATTCATATGTAAGTACATGTGCACGCTCAAGGCGTGGTATTTGAAAACAGAAATAATATAGACACACATATGAAAAACAAGAAATTTAGATCATCATTGCAGGATGTAAAGGTATATAGAGGAGCAGATGTGGCATCAGATCACCACCTTCTGATAGCCAAAGTAAAAATGAAACTCAAGAGATATGCAACAATGCAAAATTATAGACAACAATTTAATGTAGGACATCTAAGAAATCAAGAAACAAGAGACAAATTTGCGGTCACAATATCCAACAAATTCCAAGTGCTCCAACAGCTGGAAGATGTAGAGAATACAGAAGACTATTGGCAGCAAATCAAAACGGTATGGAATGAGACATGTGAAGAAATACTGGGGAAAAGGGAACGACAACAAAAAGCATAGATAACAACAGAAACCATCAATAAGAAAAAGACAGAAAAAAAACAAGAAAGCAGATTTAAACACAAGCAAAACCAGAAGTTCCAAAGCCAAGGCTCAAGAAGTGTACACAGAAGCAAACAAAGAAGTAAAAAGAAGTATCAAAAGAGACAAGAGGAAGTATATTGAGGAGTTGGCAAGAGAGGCAGAAGATGCTGCAGCCAAAGGAAATATGAGAGAACTGTATAACAGCACAAAGAAGCTGACAGGGAAATACAAGCAAACAAGTTGCCTCATAAAAGACAAGAATGGAAAACTGCTCAGCAATATACAAGAGCAAATGAAGAGGTGGACAGAATATTTTGAGGACTTTCTCAATAGACCAGCTCCACAAAACCCTCCGGACATCCAGCCAGCAGAAGAAGAGCTACAAATTAACGGTGAAAGACCAACGAAGGAAGAAATAAAGAAAGCCATAAAGCTTCTAAGAGATGGAAAAGCGTCTGGACCTGATGGCATTCCAGCAGAGGCCATCAAAGCAGATATCGACACGGCTACAAAGATCTTATATAAATTACTTGGTAAAGTCTGGGAAAAGGAAGAGATACCAGCAGAATGGAAGGAAGGATATCTGGTTAAGTTGCCTAAGAAAGGAAATTTACAAGAGTGCACAAATTATAGAGGAATAATGTTACTATCAGTGCCAGGAAAAGTATTAAATAGGATTATCCGTGAGAGATTAAAAGAGTCCATAGACAAGAAACTGAGAGATGCACAAGCAGGTTTTTGACAAAACAGATCTTGTACAGACCAGATAGCCACTTTGAGAATAATAGTTGAACACAGTCTGGAATGGAATTCACCATTATACATCGGATCTGTGGACTACGAAAAGACATTTGACAGTGTAGACAGAGAATCACTTTGGAAATTGATGAGGCATTATGGAGTTCCCCTGAAGATCATTAATTTAATAAAGAAAACATATGAAGACATGACATGCAGAGTTCTTCATGAAGGACAGCTTACAGAACCATTTGGAATAAGAACAGGAGTGCGACATTTCTTTTCTTACTTGCAATAGACTGGGTTATGAGAACATCAACAACACACAACAGAAATGGAATCCAGTGGACTCTGCCTAAGTAGTTAGATGATCTGGATTTTGCTGATGACTTGGCTCTTCTGTCCCACAACCGTAATCAGATGCAGGACAAATTGAAAACACTCGATGAGAGGTCACAGCAATTGGGTCTGAAAATACACAGGGAAAAGACAAAGATAATGAGAATAAATGCAGGTAATGAAAAGAGGGTTGAACTTGAAGAAGCACTAATACAAGATGTAGAATCGTACACATATCTTGGCAGCAATATAGACAAAGTTGGAGGGACAGACAGTGATATCAAAATAAGAATACAAAAAGCAAGGGGAGCTTTCATTGCATTGGGAAATGTATGGAGATCAAGAGAAATCGGATCCAACACGAAAATAAGAATCTTCAACTCAAATGTGAAGTCAGTCCTATTGTATGGCTCTGAGACATGGAGAACAACAAAGACAACAACCAAAAAGCTATAGACTTTCATAAATGGGTGCTTGCGTAGAATAGAGGGATTAAAATGGTATGACAAGGTTACCAACGTGGAACTGATGACAAGAACTAGACACGTGCCAGTGGAACAAGAGATGAGAAGAAGACGATGGCGATGGATGGGACACACACTGAGGAAACCTGTTGATAGCATTACAAGGCAGTCCTTGTTCTGGAACCCCCACGGCAAGAGAGGCAGAGGTAGACCAAGAAGCACATGGAGAAGAGAGCTGGAAACAGAGATGAAAATGATAAGGAGAACGTGGAAGGAACTTGAGATGATGGCACGTGACAGGAGGACGTGGCATGTGTTCGTTGAAGGCCTATGCTCCTTTGGGAGTGGAGGGTTATGAATGAATGAATGAATATGAAAACGATCAGTTTCATACGAATAAATAATTTGTTACCTTGAACTTTTCTTTTTGATTTTTCTTGTTCCTTTAAACGTTTAAATATTTTATTATTTTATAAAAAAATGTCGGCACCTCTCCACCAAGTCGGCCTTCTGGTGCAGCCGGACCTCTCGCACCGCCCAAGAGCGGGCCTTGTATGTATTTATGTAAGTGTGTGCGTGTGTATATATATATATATATATATATATATATATATATATATATATATATATATATATATATATATATATATATATATATATATATATATATATATATATATCTACGTATGTGTGTGTGTGGGGGGGGGGGGGGCGAGATGGGTGGTTGGGTGGAGTCCCCGGAAAGCCCAGAACAGAACTAGTGAACAAGAGGTAGTGGATGGCACAGGACATATATGGTGTTAACCGCACCGCACAGATCTAGGTGATAGCTGGAGAAAGAGAGCTGTGAAGTAAGTCACCTTCTCGCTAGATCTATCGTATGCTCTAGGGGTGTCTCTATTAACATGTGTTGAAAATGCTGCTCGTTAAAAATAGTCCAACCGCCTAGAATGTCAGCAGATATTTAAATATTTTCTCTTGTTGGAAACTCACCCACACAACAAAAATTACTTACTGGAATTTAAAACAGAATTAATAACTACATTTTATCAGGTAAATCAATACAATTTAATAATAATGTAGTTAAAAAGGTAGATAGATGTATTCACAAATTTTTACAAGCTCGATATCGTGTGTTGTCTCTCTTGTTTTGACTTGGTGGTCCACGAATGGCCCAAAAGTGGAGTAAAAAGATTAGTTTTACACAGGTAGTGCAGTAAATAAGACGGATGGTTCTCCTATTTCAGTGAGTCTCACGGGGATTTAAGAATGGATATTACAACTGCTTCTTCTAAATTTGTTGTTCAAAGCGATCAGGCGTGTATTATCCTTACTTTATTGTGATCCCTTCACAGAGCAGACTCTTACAATTTAAAAGATAAACATCCGAGTGCGGTCAAGCAGCCCAAAACGTGTGGGTGTTGTTGGCGAGGGTCCTTCCGAGGATGAGATAATTCTCGGTAGATGACGGCGTAAAGGAAGAGAATGACTGGATGAAAAGAAACAAATATGAATTATCGAATTTGTGACAATCTATTTCGTCACACTCGAAATATAAATATACTGTTAATTTGTCACTTTTACCATCATGATTATCGGCCCTGGTGTCTTCCCACTGTCTCTCCAGTACTTACTTGTACTTATCTGCTGGATTCTAACGCTATATTTCAGTATGGCAGGCGATCTTCTTAATGGCTGTTGACTTCCCCGAGGGGTGTATGGCACTGTCCAACGATAATTATGGGCTCGTGGACAGATCTTGAACTGTATTCACCTTAACAGAAATCAGCAACAGATTCTGTCAGGTTTGTAGTGTTGTTCTCTGTTGTGAGAACCACTTGAATCATACTTCAAGTGCGCCTTTCTATTCACGAATTTTTGTGTTGCTGGTTCAGTCCTCTCATTTTACCTCTCGGGCATCCGCGTTACCCCTAGTACATCCGCAACCTCAACCAATGATATTTTTCAAGACTGACTTTCTACCAATGGTGTTAGAGCAGGTTTCACCGTGATTTACTTTTCATGGTGAAAATACATGGAGATGACACATTCCACGGTGTAAATCGAGAGATAATTATAATTTACGGTCAAATCACAATTATTATTTACGGTGACAAATCACGTGTGTTGGGGTCGTCTATGTGTGTGTGTGTGTGCGTGCGTGCGTGCGTGCGTGCGTGTGTGTGTGCGTGCGTGCGTGTGTGTGTGTGTGTGTGTGTGTGTGTGTGTGTGTGTGTGTGTGTGTGTGTGTGTCTTTTTCCTCATACTGTTCAACATTCGTAAGCACTTTTATATGACAATTCTGATATAACAGAGGACGCGAAATAACGGTCAAGTCTGTCGGTACATTATCGCGTTTACCCTTTTTCTTATCGTCATTATACGTGACTCTACCCTCTCAGGCGAACAATAATAATATCGAAATATCGCATGGGGGGCATGGCGCCTATCTTCCATAAGGGCTTATTTCTTACATACCAACCTCCGTGCCACACACACCTGTGGCAGCTCTGTCCCTATGATACGACTCTCGGGAATTGAATGTCATATAGACTCTCTAACGCAGAAACTACACTGGCAGTCACACTTGTGCATAATACACGCGCGTGTACCATGGTCTTTTAGCCAGAAGGATATAGGAAATAACTTGGCCGAATCGGCGGACTCGCTGTCTGTGGTCAGAAACTCACAATCCTCAGGCCCTACTCATCTGCCCTTACACGCAAACGATCCTTAACGTAGGTGTCACTGGCACCTCAAATGCTGCCAGGATCTGCTGATTACAATTTGTTTTGTTTAATGCAGTCAAGCATTCCCACTGACATCCAATAACACAATCTCCGCTATACAGATTGAGTGGCAGTAACATTTAGACATATTAAAAAAGTTTTGTAGATAATTGCAGATATTGCTTTCATCTCGCCTCACGCTAAATTTAGGTTAAACCGTTTGGGTGGAGCTCATTAATTTCAACGGCAGCATGGTGCACAGGAGCCACTATTTACAAGCTGTGTTACTTCTGACTTGGAGCCACATATTTACAGCTACCCCACTTCCAGCCCCCCCCCCCCCCCCCCACCCCCCCCCCCCCCCAACCAGGCCCCCCCACCCACGCCCGCTTCTTCTGCTTGGGCCACCTATTCCTCGCCCTGGTTTACTTCTGCCCATGGAGACCACTCCATCTAACAGATCCCACCTCCCGGTTACATCTGACCCCTTCCGCGAGCCCACTATTACAAGCTGGTACTTTCTGCATGGCACCCGCCAATATTTACAGCTGGTGTCGTAAGATTTTTGATATGAAAATTTCCTCTGACTATGGGTTGGCTCCCTTCTGAATAGCCCCGTCAGGAATAATTGCTATAGTTCACAGTGCAGATAGTTTAGTAATAGTGCCTATTGAAATAGATTTCCAACGATCCGTGCTGCGTGCCACGCTCGACTAGTGATAGAGACATGTATCTGAGAGCCGGGAAATCTTCCTCGTCTACTCCTAGCTCACCTTTCTTCTACGACAGATCTACAGTAGTCAGCACAGTCATACTATAATCACTACATATCCACATTAACTCCTCTCCCCCCCCCTATATATATCCCAACTCAACAGTGCACGCACATTCAAGTGATAAACCTGGCTAAGCTCACACCACGACGCCGCGGCAAACTACTACCCCCCTATCCTCACCCCTGCCAATCTACTATATTCCATATTCTAGTTAACGGAGCGGGACCACTCACGCGCTGATCTCATTTTCAACCAGTCGGAAATCACTTTACATTATCATCTAAAATTTCTTCATCAACATCATAGATAAATTTCATCAATATAAAATCACTATACAAATACGTTTAATACAGTCATACTATATAAAAATGCTAAAACTAATTTATTAGACCCCACACGTCAAGCATACCTTCCACCATCAGATGTGTTAGCTCATACAGTCCCGTTAAATTATACAGGAACTAAAAGTGGATCATGAACCAAAGAAGTCACTAGACTACCCCCACCCAACTATAGGTTTTTGAGTCTAAGAGTTTTCCTCCCCGTTGAAGGTAAGACCAGTATCCTCAAGGTACATCTATATATCTCTATGTTTTAAGGGAAACCTACTATTGTTTTGCAAAAAAATCACACACACTTTTGCATGAAGAAAAGTTTATGACCAGCACAGATCTCCTATGCGTGCCGCACGAATTATCACCGGTATTATAATTCAACACAACCTCAGACACTTCTGCGTAAACTCTATCTCTGCTCATTCAGCCCATGGGCACCTATGTCCCCGCGCTACATTACATTAGTACTCTACAGCTTTGGCTTCGCTGAACCTCATGGCGCCAACATCCCCAATAATACTATCTATAGGACCTTCCACACCCCATAAACGAACTCCCCAGTAAATTGCACCAGCCTCGAACAAAAGTATAATCCCCATTCCTCCCAACAGAGACGTACTGAGAATTTCTTTCTCTGTCCTCTGGGAACGAATTCCTTGGGTTTTCTTATTTTTCGGTATGTCCTGTTCAAGTATATATTATTATAAATTCCCCCCCCCCGTCACAGCCACGCCGAAGTTTAGCACGAGCACATACAATGTCACTAGCACACTTTGGTTTCTAGAATTACTCTGGAGCCTTCCGCGTCATAAGCTCCGACGGTGTCTAATTTTCAGGAATCCCGGTACTATATTTGACCCGGTCGCACAACCACACCCCAATACTAGTCAAAAAACTCTGTCGGAATGTTACTGATATTTTGCTTGCCACAACGGGCTGAACTGTAACTGAAGAGTTTTTAATTCTGGAAAGAAATTAATTCTGGCGCCGAAGGCCCTCTTACTCGCACATTAAACACTGTTAAAGTCTCAGGTTCATGAAAGCAGCCCTTTAGTTTTCTTCACTAAAATAATGTTCACAGTACAGTAGTGTAGTGGTTTTTGATGTTATTGTGTGTTTGTTATGTTTACCTATTGGTTACTGTATGAGAGTCAGACTGTGACCAGGCCCTCCTCGAGAACTTTCACAGTTTTTTATGTGAATTACCCAGGAGGCCATATTCTGCTTTACCACCATACTTACGATCCCTCAATACAAGACTTTAATTAGACATATTATGAAATGTTAGACTACGTTAAATGTCGGAGGGTACAGAAAATTTAATGTGTAGTTATAAAGATAATATACTCGACACACACATGTCAATCCATAAGTCTAAATAATAATAAATGAAACTCTACAATCACAACTGACATACTAACTCTGGTTGTGTTTAAGCTTTTCAGTTTTATATTTAAATCTCCTTCTTTACAATTTTTTTAGTACTGACTACCAATTTTTCGCTTATTTTTGGTCAGAACCTACATATGAAATGATTATGGATTTAATCAATGAAATGCAATATATATTATGGCCATAAAATCAAGATTGTCTATTTGTGTACATAGGTCATAATGTAATAATAAATGTTTATATTACTCATTATCTATAATGTCTATTGGGAGAAACTAGCACAAATGGATGTCGATTCAGTTGGCCCCCCCCCCCGGTGGCCGTCCTCTCATCACGACACCACATTCTCCCCCCCCGTCGCACTACCACAAAATCATTGTCCCTCTGACTTATTGATAACTCCCGATAGCCTTATCTATGTCCTATCATACGCTCTCAAGAGTTTAATTCTTTAGTTGTATGGTGGAAATAGTTGTCCCGAATCTCCAGACATGGCACTCCCGGTTGCCTTAACACCCTTATCACGCCTCCGCCCTCCGAACGCCATCTGGTATAGGGCCCCTCTCTCTTGAGGCCACACAAACATCCTCTAATTAGCTGGAGTTATACAAATATTAAGGCTGACTACAGAACACCAATGTCTAGGCGGTGCACAACAGATCAGCTCCGCTAGTGTACATCTTACCAAAAAGCACATTTTGGCAACAACCACTTAGTGACCACACTAACACGTATACCATTCCTATCTAATTTCAAGAATTTCGCGAACCCCACACAAGTCAACTTTACCCCACTTACATAGCACCACAAATACTCAGACGCGCCTGCTGCCTGGCCTAGAGGTATGGCGTTTTCCCACTGTAATTTTATGTCATTATTCCTGAAAACTCATCCACCCACTCCTGCAGTTAAGAATCTGTGTTTAATAGGACAGCTCACATCTATCGAATGATAACAAAATGTGGCGTCCTCTATACCGCTCAATATAAAATTTGACGTTGGCCAATAACCCAGATTCGGAAAGAACCAAGACTTTTTCAATTCTAAATTTATTTGATAAATAAATGGTACAAAACAGTAACATATCTCCCCCACCCACCCCCCCCCCTCTTCTTCACTCAAATATGTCCTATGTACGTCGGTCACTATTTTGGCTCCCCTTTCCCCAATATTTCACAACTCCCGGTTGTTTTGGGACTATCTACCTGTTAAAATCTGCCACACATACATACTCACTGCCATCATCGCCTAAGTTATTTATTCGCAGTAACAATTCATTACCGTACTTAGCCCCCGCAGCAGTTTCCATTGCAGTTTGATTTTGCACCCCATTCCCTCCTTCTGTCTCAAGGACGCTAATAATGTGACTTTTAGTGAAGTCTCCTGCACAATAAACCAAACCTATCTGGTTCGTCATATGAACCTGCCATATCGAACATTCATACGGTCTTTCGTCATATATCTTACAACTTGTCTTATACTGTCCCGCGCTCCTGCTCATACATGTTAAAATATAATTATTTGTCAGCCTTAAGATGGGCTATTTCAATCTAGCTAGGTTTTCTATTTTCCCCACTAACTCTTATTCCTTCTAAAGAAAAACCGACTTTTTCATCACAGGTTAGTGTCTGAAATGTAATTTGTTTTTGCAAACGTATTCTCACCACGGCGTTTGCCCGCTGTATTCAATACAAAAAATACAAACTAAGTTACGGTTAAACCGTCCTAAAGATACGGGACCTGTTTTCTATACAAGAGCTAATGTACTTTTTCCCCGCCCTTTTGTCCAATTTTCCCTCACAAAATTGTGTCCACTCACAGTCGGACGTGTGATTTTTTGTCACTCTTAAACTACACCAATTGCGTTCGTTTTTGAACTTTGGTAGAAGTTTCAAACAACCGTTGTTTCACGACCAGTCTTAATGATTTTTATTCTTCCGTTTCCCTCCCGTTCTAAAAAGGGTACCCGTTTCCGTCTGCATGGCTCTAAACCCCCTAGTTTAGTTTCATAATCCAGGCAGTAGGTAGTGAAACGCGGAGCATAGGCGAGGAGGCATGTATCCTATATCTTACGCCTTATTTAATCCCCCCTTACATCCCGTCTCCATCTTACCTGTTCTTCACTCTATATATTGGAGCTATTTTTTAACGTGTTATCACACGGTAAATATCATCACCAACTCAGAACGCTGGCAAGAGTTTTGGGATAACCCTCAAGGTATTCACTATATTTAAAATTGGAAAAGAACACACACTATCAAATAATTTCTACCCATATATCCGTATACTCCAATATATACTTACATTTTTAAACAGCAAGCCGTATCACAGCCTTGACTTATCTCATTTAAATATTTCACCCCCTCCGTACAGTATAATCGTCTTCCTATTTTATACAAATCAGCAATCCTCATGGTAACTTAGGTCCTCAAGGCACGCTATTCGTAGTCCGCCTCACCTAGGTACAATAGGCCTTCGCTAGCCAGCACAATTTACCTAAGATTAGTTTCTAGATCAAAATTTTACCGTTCTCGCCCTCACTGCATGCATTTAGCCCGTCTAAATTAACTTCAATTACTAGCAACAATTGTTGCCTGTTGAGCAGCTTAGAATATTGAATCCACCATTCTGCTTTCCATGCTTTCTCATACGAAACAGCCACGTAACACTAGAATCATAATACAGACTATATAAATTTGGGCACTCTGGCTCTACACAAATTCATAACTCAGCCGCGACTTATTATGAAATAAAGCCGATACGCCGCAAATCACAGTTTCCCATACACTCTTCACAAATTTACTTGAAATAACTATCTAACTAATATAATCGATTTTTTTTCCTCTACACACAACAATTCGCTACAGGTAGTCGCAACAACAATATCTAAGAGACCCTCCCTCGATATTACGCCCCCCTTATATTTATTATCGGCGCTGGGAAGTCTAAGAAGATCGTACAAATTGTCGAACTACCAATCTGAGAACTTCTCGCTATACAGCTTATACTGTTCACGAGGGCATCCATCGCTCTTTACGGCGATTAGCTAGCAGGACCATGAATGAACTAATAAAGTTTTAACATTTCCCGGGTTATATCTCCTATCTCTCCAAGGACAAAGCACCAACTTGGTAATCGTTTAATTTCACATAATACGCCAATAAATCTCCCCCCTTTTCACGTCTATATCTTAACCTTTCGTCACTGTCATCACTATAAATATCGACCAACTTTCTAACTCCCCGAGGGTCGCGTGGTCAGTTGCGCAATCTCAGACAATATTGTCCTGACAAATAGCAGGCGGCAGTTTTCCCTGCATTTGCCCACTCTCACGTTTAACAATATCCCTGACCGAGAACTACAGGTTGCCCCCCCAGTGTCACAATTGCACCAAACGGTTTGACAACTCTTGTTCTGAAAATGCATGGGCATCTTTCACATATCTTCAAGCTGCCCACTTGACCACACCATGAGTGGTTGCTGCCCGCAGCGGTCCCGAAAATGCAGGACCACATATTGTAGCATATATCTGTCTCGGCGAATAACCCCGAATATACTCCACGGTGTATTCCTTCGTACAATCTCAGCACGACAAATCGTCTGAGTCCTTACGTTATGAGTATGAAACTCATAATCGCACCTTCACATCTCGTCAAAAAACTGCGCACAGCATGACAATCGTCACTTACGTACATCCTCAAGCCTTCTCTCGTTTCAGTCCCAGCCATGAAAAGCGTTTTCCTAAATGATAGAAACCAGAAACCTATGACGAAAGTTCCCCAGAGATCGGCACACACACAAACTTAGTAATGTATTTTTTAGTCGCACATTACGAACGAGCCATTTGCGAAAAAATAATAACAACCTGAAAAAGGTACAAAGAAGCGACAATAAATCCCGCGCTGCTCAATTGCGTGGCAAGAAAAGATAGAGGAAAATACCTGAAATCTCTCACCCCCCCCCCTCCCCATGAATACACTCTCAACTCTCCGTGACACCAAAGCATCCCTCCCCCCCCCCCGAACCCCCCCCCCCCCAACCCCCCCCCCCCGGTACTGTCTGCCTGGCAGCCACATTATTACAGCTGGTACTGAAGGCATGGAGCACCACTATTAACAGCTTGATACTTCTGGCATGAAGCCTGCGCTCTACACTGGCATTTCACGCGCCGCTCTTTAGCAGTGGTTGTCTGCCTAGCGCACGTGGTTTTACCATGATGAATTTACCAAGCCCACCCATTTCAACAACGTAATCTTGTCGCCTCTTCCTCAGCGACACAATGCCCTAGAGCGAGCCCCTCGCAGTAGGCCTCCCTATGTCTTTCTTTGTTTCTTCCTTCTTCAGCTACAACCCGGGAGTCCTACAATCGGCACATTCGACTTCAGCACGACAACATTGAATATATCCAGTATAGCCAAATATGCCCAGGACTTGAACCCACAAGGGAAAGCCAAAGATAAGCTGAAGTATACCGGTAGTTCAGGGAACCAGAGCAACCGTAACCTGATGAGCAATGCTCATCTATGATGCCCTTCAACACTACAGATAAACATTACAGGAGCCAATCCGCTTGTAGATTGATCGTGACAATGGGACAAAAGGACAGAATTCTTCTCCATTTAGGCTTTTCTGACTTTCATATCAATGGACCTGTCTTGCACATAGAATGGAAAGATGGAAATTTAACAGAGACAAGATCACCCAAAGTGGAACTGAAATGACCTACAAGACAACAAGACTAAGGATCACCACAAAGTGGAAAACTACCCGCATGACAAGAACACAACGAACAAGAGCAACCAACAGTGGCTACTCTGATTGAGCAACGAACAAGACCCCCCAAGATTCTCCCAAAGTCGGTATCTGATGACAACCGAAACAAGACCAAAGCTTCACCAAAGGTGGAACCCCCTGATGACCCCCCCCCCCCCCCCCCCCCCCCCCCCCCCCCCCCCCCCCCCAAGACCAAAAGACAAGATCACCAAGAGTGGAACTTTGAATGACAAGAACACAGGACCCCAAGATACCGATCCAAAGTGGGAAACTGATGACAGAGAACTACGGATACAACCCCCCCCCCCCCCCCCCCCCACCACACCCCCCCACTAACACAAAGCTGGTACTAGGGAACTGATGACAAAGACAATCAAAAACCTAAGATCAACCAATGTGGAACTCCTCCATGAACAAGCAACAAGAACAAGATCCTACCAAAGTGGAAACTGAAAAGATCGACAAGATAACAAGACAAGATCATCCCAAATGTGGGAACTGCCCTCGACAAGAACAATCCAACCACACTTTGCCTCACGAACTGATTGACGAAAGAATCTAAGACAAAGATCCACCCACATAAGTGGAAGACTTATCCCGTTGTACCAAGAAACATGACAACGATCAACACCACAAAGTGGAACTGATGACACCCTAAGAACACAAGACAAGATCAACATATGTGGAACTGCATGGACAAAGAACAAGACAAGGTGCCAGTTCAACAAGAGGATCGCAGAAGAATATGCTAGCTTAGGATAAAACACTCACATACGATCCCTCGGTATACCCCTGCTTGACAATGGTTTCACAAGCTGAGCCGCGCCTACCCTGTATTCCTCTTACACCCTATCACCTACGGTTTATGAGAAATTGTTCGTTGAGTAACTGGAGACAGAAAATTACATAGGGACAGAGCCCCGGTCCCCAAAATAGGAAATACACTTTGAGTGGATGGACTACAGGACTGGGGGCGATTTTGCCGCACCGGTAAGCTATTTGAAGGACCTATCGACTACACATCCTTGGAGAGTTTTGGAGGGTATCCCCTGATGGCTTGGTATTATAATCTTTTCATTCATTCTTGCCTATTATAATATATACACTGAACCCTCATTTATGCCCCCTCGGTCACTTATAAACACGTAAACGTGCAAAAAGATGCCAACTCCAGGACGTTTAATTAAAATCTGTGCACCCCTAAAAGGTCTATCTCAATCGCAGGAAGCCCAACTTCAACTCCCTAAATACAGTGAATCCTGCCGTTTTAACAGATCAGAGCATCATCATAAATTCGCAAGTCAGGACGTATTCACGACAGATTTTATACTGTTGGAAGAGCACCCTGGATTTTACATAACCTCCTCCCTAATTAACGTAAAACTGCCCTCATACATGCACGCACAGTAAAAGTAAGTTAATTTAACGACGTTATTTAGCGGCAATTTAAATTTTTTAACGGCGCTTACCACAAGGGGGGGACTCTAAACTCGAATCCAGAGACCAGACCCCGTTGTGAGAGAGACGACCGGTAGCCGAGAGTCGAGACCCGAGAGAGTCGTGTCGTTGATATACATTCTATAAATCCATCGCCCTATATTAATATTAAACTAAAGTAAATGGTCAACGCCTAATCTAGAATTAATTCAAGATGTAAAAGTAAAGAGGACTCGGTAATAAGAACATTGCTGTCCAAAATGGGCCGTCATACCAAAAATATCCCACTTTTTCTACTTCGTCCCCTGCATAATTCTTAACGCTTTCAACGTTTTTGATCCCCCAGTCAAAGCCTTCAGACTAGCGCCCCACTCGAACTCACCCCGCGCTTTTTCTAAAAATAAAACGGCCCCCCGCCACTGGTTTTACCCTCCCGTCGTTTCTTATTCCCCCCTTTTTCCCTTAGTCCCTAAAACTTCGTTGAGTCTACGCATCTAATCTGCCTTAATTCCGACACATAGATATTATACTTACTAGCATTAATGTCAATTATATATTATCCCCTACTGCGTTATTCGACGAAAAGGTCCACAGACGATCGCTTAGTAAATAGAGTGAGAGAGATGATCGAGAGAGAGTGAGCGAAGAGGAGAGTTAGAGATGAGAGATCTGCAGTGACCGCTGGGAGGAACGCCTTACAATACGCTACCACGTTACGTTCTCGCGATGCCTCTACGTTCCTGCATCTAAAAGTCCGGGATACGACAGACCTAGGCATGAATCCAGAGACCTTTTAAACTTGCCTTTTACAAATCTAAACAGTGCTAAATACAAACTCCCCACACTGACCACCATCTCCCCCTTCTCACGGTTAGGTTTTGACAACATGCCTTTAAATGCCTTATTAGGTAATACATGACATTCTTCTACTGTTTTTATGTCTGCAATCTCGCTGACATTAGTCCCGAAGACCTAGTCTGATACAGGCAGAAAAAAAAGTACACGTAAAGGCTGGATAAACCCGGTGCGCCCCCCCCGACCCGGTGGGGTCTAAATTATACGATATTAAAATAATATTTAATATAATATCATTGAACAAGGCTCATAGCCATAGGACTATATAACCCCACCACCCCCATACCCATATTTTGGAACGGAGCCAACTTAGGACCCCATTATCTCTACTTTATTAGCTTTTTTCGGGTGCCTTAGGGACCCTTGCTGATAACACGAATTTGTTCTTGACTGGTTATGCATCCCCCCCCCCCCATCTGTCACCCTCCAGTTAGTTAAACAAATTATAGCCACACACAAGATCCTATAGGGGTGTTTGTACTCGAACTCGACTAGCACCACTGATCAACTATCTCTTGCTCATGTTTGGGATTACTGCATTTAAGGGGAATCTGCTAGGCCACTTACGATAAATCCGATTTGATTGGTTAGATCCTAATGCCATGCATGTAAGGCGAAACAACATGAATTAGTCCGATGGCCAGATACTATTTTTGTTGGTCTCTAATCGGCAACTGCATAGGAACGCCGGTAACTTTTTTTCTAAAGCTTTTGTAAACCATCCGGTACCACATTGGTCTAGACCAGTTGATATTTCGTACAACTTAGGACGCGTCAGTTCAGTGCCATCGATATTGAAAATCTAATACTGTGTAAAAGATAAGTTGCGTTGAGATCCAGTCTACTATATTTCTCTCTAATAAAAAGCCTTGGGACAGAGCGCAGAGTCTCGGAATTGTGCCATAAAATCATCGCCATGTCAACCCCACCTCGTATTTTGTTTAAACTCATTTTCCCATGAATTGTGGTTAAACTAGGGGGGGGGAGGGGGGTGAAGGGGGGACACCACAACCCTGGTGGGGGGGGGGTGGGGGCGGGGGGGGGGGTCCTATATTTGATATTCTTGTTGATGAAATATTGAATGTGAACTTGATTATATTTAGTGTCTATATTTGTGTTGAGTTTCAGGTAACAATAAACAGAGGCCACAAAACCTCGATATGGCTCCACAACACGAATATAAACTTGTCGGAGAGGAGTCTAACTATGGCATGGCCGCCACTGGCGCAACCTTAGCTACTCATGACACCTATCTTTAGCTCGAACCTCAGAGGCGAATCTAATTGCAGGAATTGCCAGAAGCGTTGTAAACCATTAGGGCTGAGAATACTCTCGGCATCGCTTCTATTGTGTTCATGAGAAGCTAGCAGTTGGACTACAAGCGACTGAACTGCCCGTGTTTGTTATCGCGTCCATTTGTGACGTTCAGTGTTGCGATCTATAGATAATCCAATTAGTTGTTCCTGAAGGGGAGGTTCCCTACAACCTATCTCCTGTTTCAGGGAAGCTCCGGTGGTACGATACTTTAAAGTCAAGCACACAGCCCGGCTGTCTGATTTTGCCTGAAATCCAAGAGGATGCCTGGTAGAATTACTCCCCTTTTGCTCCAAGATCAGCGACCACCTGTATTTGTTTCTCAAGAAAATCTGAGAAGCAAGCGAGCAAATCAGGAGACTGTTTTCCTGCCGCACACACACTCCAGAAGTTAAGATTTACGCTTGGCCAGAGCAGGATCAATCTTTGTGCTAGTCTCCCCCCTACTAAAAGTGAACTTTAACCTTAATTCAAGCGCTGGGACATTCCTATCTTGTTTCAAATAAAAATTCGAAAGTTCCCCCGTGAACCTCCCCTACACTCAATATTATTTCCACCAGACAACGAAACAGCTTTTGAAAGTCATGATCGACAAACAACAACATAGACTTGAATAGGCCCTGTATTACTCACATCACATCAGTACTCTACCGCCACACAACTTCCACACAATATTGCAATTCATATACATTCCTATTTCCAATCTATCAAAGATCCCTATCTCTATCTAACTTTGTATGTTCATCATTTACAACTTGTGACTTCTACACTTTGCATGTGTGATTCCTGGGTTCCATTTGTAGTTGAATCCTTACAGGAATTATATAGCTATTGAAAAGGAATTCTACATACAATATTTTTTCTAAAAAGTTACCCTTGGATCCCTCTACTTAATGATTAGTCATCCCCCCATAGAGTTGGGTCTTATATGTATGTGAAAGTGTCCACAGTGTTGCTAAAGTATTGTGGATACTATAATTATTACAATGGCCTTAATCCCGGTCCGCCCTCTGTTTCGCTTGTGAACACTCTACACCTTCATACACAACTTTCCATCAACCCCCTCAGACTCTATTACAACGCCCTCATGGTCACTTCACATATACCCTCTCCCCAGAATCCTATCGTCTGACTGAGGTCTAAATGTCCCCCCGGTGTAGCATCTCCCCCCCCAGTAAGAGTCAACTGTAAATATCACCACACTTAATTTAGATACACGATAACCCTCTCACAGGCTCTGATCCTCAGGCCAGTAACACTAAGTCCCCTATCCAAACATATTTATATCATCACCCACCCACCTTATACCTAACAGAGAGAGAGAGAGACCACGAAAGACGAGAGACCGAGACAGGACAGAACAGACAGACAGACAGAGAGAACAGACAGACAGAACAGACCCCAGGAAAATCGTTTGTTGGTAGTTTTTTATTGATCCAGCGGCCACTTGTCGCTGTACAGACCCTCCCGGCCACAATGGACCCACGTGGGCAATATACTGCATTGCTTTTCGCAAGTTGCTTTGATTCACCTTGCGCCACAAGGAGTTCCACCTCTATCTCGGCCTTGGCTCGGAAGAGGAGCCATTTTCCTAACATACCCGTCGAGTGCTCTGACGGAAATCAAGAGAGACAGACAGACAGACAGACAAGAAACAGTTGTTGTAGAATTATTGATCAGAACGGACAGATGTGCACTGACGTCCGGCCCAATGCCACGTGGGCAATATCTGCATGTTTTCGCAAGTTGCTTTGATTCTGCGCACAAGGAGTTCCACTTATCTGGCCTTGGAGGAAGGAGCATTTTCCTAACATCGTCGAGTGCTGAGAAATCAAAGAGACAGACAGACAGACAGAGAACGAGAGAGAGAGAGAGACAGAGAGAGAGAGAGAGAGACAGACAGACAGACAGACAGACAGACAGACAGAGAGAGACAGACAGACAGACAGACAGAAACAGAGACAGACAGACAGAGGGACAGACAGGCAGTGACAGACCGACAGACAGACAGAGAGAGAGAGAGAGACAGACAGACAGAAACAGAGACAGAGAGACAGTGACAGGCCGACAGACAGACAGAGACCGACAAGCAGAGAGAGACAGACAGACGGAGAGAAACAGAGAGAGAGAGAGAGAGAGAGAGAGAGAGAGAGAGAGAGAGAGAGAGAGAGAGAGAGAGAGAGAGAGAGAGAAATTCCCAATTAAATACTTAACCATATCGCAATTAAAAATAACCATGGATTAAGTTAATGAAAAAGATAGTAAAAACAAACTGATATAAGTGTACTTGAATCAAAAGGCAAATAATATATACAAATATATAATTATAAGAAAAATAAATAAACAAGGGATAAACGGATGAGCGAAATCGAGACAGATAAATCTGATTTTAAACACAGAATGATGAGGAACATACGAATAATGGACAGCAATAATCCCCATTAACAAATTATCAAAAATTTGGCGTACTGTAAAAATAATTAACAAATCACGCCAGCGTTACGAGAAAACACTGGAATTGTAAATCATTCATCGTGAAAGCCAAACTGAACACCCATTAAAAGAGTACGCAGGCCTTTAAATGTTTTCGTGGTGCAATGACCAATGACAATAAGTCATGTTATGTCTGACTACAAAAATCCAATGACGTTGGGGTGGCATGTAAAGGAAAGAAATTGCCACAAGAGAATTAGTGTCGTCATCAGAACGTGTGGACAAGAGAGCGCAACATAATTATTTTCCATCATGTTTTGGCCGGTTACTTGCTCGTATATAAAGAAAAATTAATGTCACGTGATTCCTGCAAGCACTAGAACACCCAGGTAAATGTAGCCGGCCAGACATAAAGGAAGAAATTCTAGCAATTAATACATCACTAGGGAACAGAGGATGTAGTGTGAGGCTAGTGTGGGTTCCAGCACACATAGGTATAACTGGTAACGAGTTGGCAGACCAGAACGCCAAGAATGGAAGAATAAGTAAAAACAATATAAGAGCAGGACTGGGAAGGTCGGAGATCAAGAGCCAAGTGAAGATAACTGTAAACGAGGAATGGAAGACAACATGGAAGAAAAGTAGAAAAGGCAGACACGCGTTCAAACTGCTGAAAGAACCAACGAGGACGTGCCAGGTCAGAGAAGAATTAAAGATATCATCAAACAAAAAACTGTGGCGTCTCCGTCTCAGTGCAGCATACTTTATGATAGAAGAACCGCACTGCCTAGAATGTCAGGAAGAGAATGACATAGACCACTACCTGACCCAATGTAAAAAGTACGAACAACAAAGGCTTGAATTAAAAACTTACTATAAAAATCACAATATAGACTTGACAGGTGATAAGGTTTTAAGTATAGATGCCCCAAGAGATGCCCAATCAATACTTAAAAGATACTCGTATATACATAAAACAAAGGAAAACATATAAGGAAAGACAACAAGGTATTAAATAAAATAAAAAACAACAACTCAAAAAGAACAAATACTAGCACAAAATAAAACCAAGTGTAAAGGACAATAGTTATCAAGAAACAAGACAAAAGAGAAAATAAAATGGACAAATACTAATATAAATTAAAATCAGCAACTGCTAAAGACAATAGCTATTTAAATTGAATACAAAAAAAATTTTTTTAAATGACACTAAATACCCCAATTATAACCAAATTTCAGGCTGAACAGGGTAGACCAAGATGGAACGAGAAGAGGCAATAATGGTCAGCTGTTAAGTGCCCGCTCTCCACCCATCACCTCATCAAAACAACAACAACAACGTGATTCCTGTTTGCTGGTTCTCTAACGAAAACATATCTGTCAATACGTTTGTATGTTTTGTTACTGTGTTTTAGCTAGGCTCCCTATTTCCACATGATGCTGATTGATTCACCTGTATTTACGAAGCTTGGCGAAAGGGCACCATTTTGTTTTTTGAAACTTTAATTTAGTTTGATCTGAGCGTTGTTTGGATATTTCAAATCTTTGAGCCCTTGGTCTACTGGGATTCAGATGACCCAGGGAGATACCATTCTGCACACGACCCTCTATCGTGGTATATTTTAAACTACTACAATTTGAAGGAACCTCGAACGACATGTCCCTGTTTTCCCTTTTAAAATTAAAACCGCAAAAGTCATGAATGATTTTACAAGATTACAGGCTTGAAATGATCAACAGAACATGGTGACGTCATACACACAATTTTGAAAATGGTCACATAATTTGGTGACGTACACAAAATTGTAAACAAAAGCACAGAACATATTTCATTTTCAGAACATTTTTAACCAAAAAATGTGTAGCCTAAAACTGGTCTTCCTCATACTTGATTAGGATCTTTACTTTTTAAAATTAAAACAGACGAAAGAATACTGGTAATTTGACAGTAAATAAATAAATATTACACAATAAAGGTATGTTTCAGGCACTCGTGAGAAATAAAGAAGTAGAAAACTAGATAACAGAAAAACAACAGACGTGAGTGGTTTGGTGGAGAATCGAACCCAGGACCTTCCGAACGGCACCACCGTCGGTCTACGGAAGCGAATCACACTATTCTTCTTGCCATGACAATCGAGAATGAAAATTTGCTTTAACAGCTTCAACCAACTGCTATAACGTATGTTTGCATCCATGAATATTCATGAATAAACAAAGGAAATAAATAAGATTTACACTTCAGGGAACTCGATGCTTGGAAAAAAATTCAAGCAACACAAGCTCGTATCGTCCATATCAGTGATAAAAACATAGATGATCACATTCATGTATGCGCTCGCCAGTGAGTGATTTAATTCATAACAGCCACCACGGAAATGCGCTGACAGTTCCGAACAATGCTTTCTAATTAATCACGTGGCACGAGAGACACCCTATTTTTGAGACAGTGTAATTAAAAGATTCCCAACAGTGTCGAGTACAGGTTTCTAGACCACTCGCATTTAACTGCTGCGCTTACAGACGACAAATAATCAGAACTGAGACAAATTGCTCATGCCATCAAATCATCAATTACTACTGATCAATGGCATTACAACACACTGAACTAACTCAATAGTGTAAAATTTTTTTGATAAAATTATATTACATTTATTTTGTTCTGGATCAATTTTTTAGGTTGACCAGAACTTAAAAGGATTTAGAAATTATGAAAGAAATGCATGGAATATTATATCATAAATGCAATAGTGTACATATATATGTACTATACTAGTTAGTTTTATTAAAATGTTCTAGTAGTCATCTACTTGGGAGGATAATTAATGTTTGTGCTGTTGGGGTGGTCTCATCACACCTGTCTATATTGACTACACAGTGTCCAGAAAATGGTGGGAATTTTTATGAGGGTATTAGTAACTAAACGGGGTTGGTGAATGTCCAGCAGACCAGAGGCTCACTCATCTTTTAGTTGTAGCTCTGGTGCTGAAATCTGGTGGTCCCACCTCTCTGTGCTGGCGGGCAATAATGGTGGTCTCTGTCACAAGTACTGCACAGATACACTCGAGTAAAGTCACCAACTGAATAGTCACTGCTTGGTTGACAACAGAAACTCGCAGCTCTGCAATCAAAGTATGGGCCATGTGTCAAAATCTATTCTCCACCCACGTCTGGACACAACACTGACACAACAACCACATCATACAGACAGGTCAGATCTCTCTGACCAAACAGCACATTTACCATGGTGGTTTTACATCAGATAGATCCTCCCAGACTATAGATTCTGAAAAATATTTATTAGTTTTCTGCTCTAAAAGAGGACAGGCAACACGTTTCATTATTCTCAACACCCGATCTGTCTTGCATAATCCTTGCTGGAGTTTATGTACATTGTTGGTCCCTAGACCCTGACTATTGCGGGGGGTCTAGAGCAAATCCCTACTTGTTCATACTACGTAGATTTGAACACCTGCGTTTCGAGGTCGTGTTTTTTTGTGCAATTAGCGACACTTTTAGATTCAATACAGTCTGTCGATGATGTGAACAACACTGTCTTTTGTCATTATCTTCAATATTATCTATCCGTCTGTAAAATTAAGAACATATTAGTTCACTGCTCAGAATAGGCCATCCGGCCAGCTAATTTTTATATTCCTAACATTAATATTAAGAAAAAAGTACTTTTTAATTTTTGTAATATTCCTAACATCTGCGTTTAGCCGCTGAATTCAAATCAAGGGCTTGGTATCGCGCAAAAGCGTCCAATAAATGACTGTGGCGTAACATATCTATGGTCCCTTCTGTCGAGTTGCTTACTTTTTATGTCAACTTGGGAAACGTGACTTTTCTCCGTTTCCCCCCCCTCAATTGCGTCTCCTTAGCCTTTCTAGTCTCACGCAATCTTTCCAGTCATATTTTTCCTTTTTGATCCTCCGTTCCCCTCCTGTCTAGCAAGTCAATTATTATGGAGGATGATGACCCGCGGTCTAGGCGATCATGTACTATTCGCAGCCTACGCATTATGTTTTTATCCTTAAATGTTATCTTTGGAGGGATTTTACCGTTGTATCTCTGTCAATTTCACTACAAGTAGCGATGGCTACTGTAGCAGTTTGTCCTTACGGAACCTCATATTCTCCATATAGGACATGTAAGTAATCCGATTGGCAGAGTGGTTAGAGCGCTGGTCTCTCGCGGCAAAGTTGCAGCATTAGATTCATGGTATCTACACGCTTCAGTCTACCCAGCTGTAAATTGGTTGCCTACCTGACTTTGCATTTGAGTTAGAGAAGGAAAAGGCAGCGACGAATGGTCACCCCACCTCTCGATGCTGGACCTAGTATGGTGAAGTCTCCCCTACGGCGTATCTGATACGGGACTACATTGACCTTTTAGGTAAACTTATTCTTTCTTTGTCTACTGACAGAACCGGGGAGCTAGACGGGGCGATCGCAATAAAACTATAAATAATGAATACGCCATAAGTTCGATATAAATGACACGATAAAGCTCGACATAAATAAGTATACGATAAAGATCGTTATATATGAACAAACGAAAACGCTCGACATACATACTCGTACATACATACACGATAACGCTCGACATAAATAAATATACGATAAAGCTTGATATAAATAAATACACGATAAAGCTTGAAATAAATAAATACACAATACAGCTTGACATAAATAAACACCTGATAAAGCTTCTCATAAATAAACACATGATAAAGCTTGACTTAAATGAACACCTGAATAAAGCTTGATATAAATAAATACACGATAAAGCTTGATATAAATAAACACACGATAAAGCTTGATATAAATAAACACACGATAAAGCTTGATATAAATAAACACACGATAAAGCTTGATATAAATAAACACACGATAAAGCTTGATATAAATAACCACACGATAAATATTGATATAAATAAACACACGAAACAGCTTGATATAAAGAAATACACGATAAAGCTTGATATAAATAAATACATGATAAAGCTTGACTTAAATGAACACCTGAATAAAGCTTGATATAAATAAATACACGATAAAGCTTGATATAAATAAACACACGATAAAGCTTGATATAAATAAACACACGATAAAGCTTGATATAAATAAACACACGATAAAGCTTGATATAAATAAACACACGATAAAGCTTGATATAAATAACCACACGATAAATATTGATATAAATAAACACACGAAACAGCTTGATATAAAGAAATACACGATAAAGCTTGATATAAATAAATACACGATAACGCTTGATATACATAAACACACGATAACGCTTGATATAAATAAATACACCATAAAGCTTGACATAAATAAACAGATGATAAAGCTTGTAGTAAAATCTGTGAGAACAAACGCTAAATTCCATAGAATTGTACTCCCAAATGCATATATATAGACCCAGCCCGTGTGTGTCTGACTGGCTTCCTCCCATATGCCAGCCGCACGCTAAAATTTGTATACCGAAGTAAGGCCTAAACGATTTGCCGCGGTTTAACATTATACACTTTGCTAGCGTTGGCTTTGAGATTTAAATATTTTCTTGTGCCAGAAATGCGATACCATGACTGGCGTTTGAAAGACCCCCTTTTTCTCGACACGCGTTCTGGACATATATTCACACGCTGGTTTTAGCAGACGATACACACACACACACGCAAGTTGTTAAAAGTTTGTGACGTAGCGTAGTGTTCGTTCTACATACGGTAGTTTGAAAATAAAAGGAAAAATTAAGGTTAACGTCCGATTTTTTTGAATATGCCGTACTGAATGGGGGGGATGAGACGGAGTATCGGAAGGAGTGTCACGGTTCGTGTTTACCAATTTAAAATTGAAGCATTGTAGGAGACAACACGATACTAGGCATTAGAAAGACTTAAAAGAATAAATATGTACTGACTGTGTAATAGATAACAGCAGGATTAATAAGTATGTATGAGTATTTAAAACTATTAAGAAATAAAGAAGTTGGACAGAAGTCAGATAGACAGATCTCAGTTTCACCCGTAGGTGGGGTAAAAGGGGAAGGAGTCCTTAATTTGAATATTTGAGGTCAGTTTATTTGAAAAGGAACGCTATTCACTAAACAGTCTCTGATTGGCTGTAGTGTAATAGACTAACGGTTGTATAAAACCAATTAGTATTGAGTATAGGGGGCCACTAGATGAAAAATTTCTTACACTAAGGACGTTGTTGTTATAGACAAGGCAAGAGTACTGTCTTGGTTGCTAATTCTGCATAACAGCTATCTGGATTTGTTACCATATATCGCCCTATTCAACAACTTGGTGTATAAAATTTCTTTGATTGCGGTAAATATGAAAACCTTTATATTAACATTTATATTGTCATTTGTATCATGTATGCATTATCGACTCTGTATGAACCTAAAAGGGGAAACATTTATCTGGAGGGAAGCTAACATCAAAACTCTGTGTTGTTTCACAGCGTTGGTAGGAAACAGTATTAACCTGGTGTAGAAAAGCCAGGCAGGCTCTCTGCCATATGGGGAGAAAAGAAAATTAAATATGATTTAAAAAATGTTGTGTTATGACATAAGACCAGGAAGATCACTGGCCGTCTTCTTCAGCAAGTCACCGTGATTGTACATGACTTGATAGTATTAATGTAAAATGTTTCCTTTATCAAGGAAAATGTCAAACGGTGGTTTGAAAGTCATTTATCCAGAAGGGTGTAACAACCAAATTGAGAACGTTAACTAATTGTTTAGTTACCATACTGATGTCTGATGATATTGAACATGTTAGGGTAGGGAAAGAGTGAGATTATTAGATGCTGAGTGGGACATATTTGTATTGTTCCAGAGTTTCATCTACGAGTGAGCCCAGGTGATCTAACACCTGTCCCTAAGTTCTGCAGTGAGGCCTAACTACTGAGTGCCTACACAGTGATTTACCTATAGAAGCAGAATCGTATCTTGGCAGTGGAGGCTGGCGTTTTATACATACTTCAACCAGCCTGGTTCCAGAGACCTCAGATAAGACTTGTCTGGGAAATTGATATCACAAACACTCCACTCTCTCAGTTTTCACAAAAGATAGAGTATCAGACAGTGAGGAACAAAAACGTTCAATAAACTTGTACCATTTTCTAGGAGCAAGAGATACTTGACATTTTCCCAGCTTGAAACATATAAGTAATTGTGGGATAACACCGACTCAATGACAGTTGTAAAATAATTGGTTGTAAATAATTTCATTATCATGTTGAGTTGATTATTCCTGTGTCAGAAGAATAACTAGATACAGGAAAATAAATTTTTAAAAAAAAATAAGTTACATTCCAAACTTTACCCAGTGACTTGTTTAATCATTGTTTATTAGTAATAGGTGTAGTTGTTGTCCTGTTCATACACTTCATCACATTGCATATACCCTAGACACTTGCTAGACAACCTACACACACCAATACACTTCAGTAGGGGAAGATATATAATCGGGTGAGGTCGTGGTGGAAGCAGACAAGTACCCTGTAAACTTATTTGTATTTAATAAACCTCAGGGACTTGCATAGCTGACCTCACACCAGATACCATTAATATAATATTGAAACCAATAATAACAATCAATTCACCACAAAGCTAGATATAAATAAGCAATGATAAAGCTTGATATAAATAAATACACGATAACGCTTGATATACATAAACACACGACAAACTTGATATAAATAGATACACCATAAAGCTTGACATAAATAAACAGATGATAAAGCTAAATATAAATAAGCAATGATAAAGCTTGATGTAAATATATACAT
This sequence comes from Oreohelix idahoensis, assembly GCA_024509875.1. Taxonomy (NCBI): domain Eukaryota; kingdom Metazoa; phylum Mollusca; class Gastropoda; order Stylommatophora; family Oreohelicidae; genus Oreohelix; species Oreohelix idahoensis. The sequence goes on along the minus strand of JAMPIV010015414.1, from coordinate 314,006 downwards.
GATAAAGCTTGATATAAAAAAAATACAGGATAAAGCTTGATATAAATAAACACATGATAAAGCTTGATATAAATAAACATACGATAAAGCTTGATATAAACAAACATGATAAAGCTTGATATAAATAAATACATGATAAAGCTTGATATAAATAAGCAATGATAAAGCTTTATATAAATAAACACATGATAAAGCTTGATATAAATAAACACATGTGTCGTGAAATGACGTCTGTCTCACATCACGAAGACTAAATAACTCTGACCATACCACGCGCCATACATTGCAGAACGATATGATACACTAACCAATGAAAACGCTTTCTTGGTCTTGTGTTTACTACCGCTGGGAAAATAAAGATGGCAAGGCCCAATATGTGTAACCTGATTAACTTCGGAATTTTACTACAACATTATGGAAGAAGTACCACTTTAAAGAGGTTACCAAAACAATATTAGGGATGTTACTCTACCCGTAACATATATATAAAACCTTTTACTAATACTAATATAAGGGACGGGCTAGAAAATCTATTGATTGAATGCATTCGAAGCTTCAGGTTTCCACAATATTATAGCTGTATTAAAGTTATGCATAACATAAGATGCAATATTTGAAACTACCAATGATTATTACAGATGGATAATATAAAGCGCTAAAAAAAAAGCCATAATTCCGGGAATAAAATTCATAAGCTTTGGATGACTAAAATCGCATCAGGAATAACGGAGATAATTTAACAAAGTAGAAAAACTTCCTGAATTGAAACAACTAGCAAAAATGTACCCACATTTACTGATCGTGATTGGTTTTTCAATGAGCAACCTCGGGGCTTTCCCATCGTGTCGTAGGCCAAAGGTCACACTATACATAGACGTGCCTAACATAAAATCGGGTCTAGAAAACAATTAAAAAAATGAATAAACAGAGAGTCGGGGAAAAGAAGAGCATCATGTTAAATGCAAGTGCGTTGCCTATCCGTCTGTTACCAGATCGATGCTTAAATGTAGCACCACCATGTGACCTCTTAATCAAACCATTGATGGTAAGGGCTCGTTATCTGTGGCACTAAATCTTAGGTAAGAACGTTATATCATCTACTATATATATAACCGCGGGGGGGACTCTCCATATACATAAAACCCCCCATATATCATATAATTATAACCCATATGTGTGTCTATTGTCTCGAGGTAATATTCACCATTGTCATAATCCCATGTCGGCCCCCCCTGTGGTTAGGCGCATATCACCCAATTGTCGTCATATATATAAATAAATATATAGCTACTGTGAAACTGCAAAAACCCCCCCCCCCCCCCTCTGTGAAGTTGACCACCCTACCCCATGTGTGTAGTAAAATACTGAGCCATCCATGTGATTAAGCCAGGTCAAATCCGTGCCCATCATGTAAATAAGAAGTAAAAAAACCTTACATGTGAATTCAAGTGATACTGCCATAAGTCACCAGTAATGACAGAACTAGTTTGCATCACAGCTGGTGAAATTACTCCATTACCAGCTCAATGTTATAACGCAGTTCTAGAGGATCAAAAGCATAGATACCGCCATTCGATCTCCCCTATATCACATCACCGTTCATCTCTTGAGAATTTGAATACTGCAATTAGTTTTGTCTAAAAATTTTTTCTTAGTGGTATATCTTTCATTGCTGTAAACCCCGTACTCCAATTTTACTCCGACACTTTCGGCGCCCTCCAATATTCATGTACAGTCTGTAGCGTCCCTGCCCGGCTTAAGATACAACCGTTATGGGAAAGAAACATTATAAAACTGTACCTCTGTCGAATAGTAAAGTGACCAAAATTAAGTGTCACCTCTAACACCCTGAACTATATTCATTACGAATGATTCAGAATGTTAAACATACGCCTTGGTACACTATGATTATCTGCAAGAGGCATCATTGTGAATTTACGGCATGCTGTTTCTTTTCTTCTAACACTGATTTCTATTATTTATTAATTCCACTATAGTGTTTATTCACAAAGGGATTTGATGCGAAGAAGCATTAGTACTGAGACACACTAGCCTGTTTCGACTAGTTTTCGAATTTCTGATCTAAGTGAGTTAACTCCTGTATCTCTGACTTGTATACAAATGACACTACAACTACACAGTATAAAGAAGTTAGGTTTTTATAAACGCAAATTATCTATGTTTTCTGGCGAGGACGTCATTTAACATGTGTAGAACATATTGAGTCGAAAGATCCTTTCTCTCAATACTGCTGACGTCATGCTTGCTAATCACCTAGTCACTACGACGGACCTATCCTTGTCTGTTCCTAATACCATACAAACTCAGCGGCACGCAAATAACTAAGATAGTTCTTCGCATGACATTGATCTAAGTTTCGAATATTGTTGACCTTATGGCTAACTATTACTATCTAGTCTGTGATGCACATCAAAATCTAGCATGTAGAGTCTTGATAGTGCTTGACATTGAACAGTTTCATTGATTTTTCTTTCAGATTGGAGTCTGTTTCTTAGTAGACTGAGTGTTTATCCTCATTTTGAATTTCTCGAGAGGGGTAGAAGTTTACTGTATATGACTTGATCTCAGTAACTGATTTGATCAGCATATCTACTGAGTGCCTTATTCTTTTCTGATCTATTTTCTTCTAGTATAACCTACATATCGTCATTGCGTTTCTGAGTAAGATTGAGAGGCTGATTCTTAATCTGTCCTCATCGTAGTTACTTTACTCTGTATATAGAACCCTGTTTATCCGTCATCAATATTACTGATTCTAAAAATGTCTTCTTTTCTTTCAAACATATACTATATAAGAAGAGTAACAATGTGCATATCCTAGCATGTTTTACCTACTGAATACCCTGTCTATCTCATACTGACCTTCTAGAATGCAGTGGCACATGGTACTAATATGGCATTACTCTTGGATTCCTATCTTTACTTTGATTCGTGTGTGTAACCTTAACCTAATTTCCGCTAGCAGACTCAGAAGGTTAGTCTCACCTGAACGAATTTCTCTTCGTCTAGTCATTATGTGATGCCTTTTCAAGCCATAGGGTGCAGGATGCCTCATTGCACTCTTGATTCGTTGTTTAGTTGTCTAACTGTTCAGTTATGGTAATCAACCTAAGCATCAAGTATGGACTCCTTCTAGTCTTAATCCCTCTCAACCCCATACTACCAGCTCTTCTTTAATTTTTACAACCCCCCCCGCCGCCCCCCCAATCACCAAGTTCTGTTAGGCCCCCCCTACCCTAGATCCTTCCCTACCGCTACCCCCCTGTATCAGGTGTCGACCTATTCTCATTCCAGCATCAGCAAACTCAGTTTTCAGTTGCTCACAAGGCAACTGTGTAGCTTAGTCCTGATCACCAAAATAAAAGCATCCAGTTCGTGATGAACAGAACAGTATAAAGCTTCAATTAGATTGTAACAATAACACTAATAATTCTTCAGTGAAAGATCAAGCAAGCTAGAATGTCTACAAAATTTTAGACATCTTAACACAAGTGAAAGAGGTTTGTTGAACTGTTCTTATTTATTTACTTTTGTAAAATATTTGATTTTAAAACTTTTCAAACAGAAAAGAGTAAATGTATAAATAAATTGTAAATATTTACCAGCAGCCTTACTTAAATTCTTTAAGTTAAGTTTTTATTCAATGTTGGTAAATTTTAATTAATTAATTTCCCCTAGCAGAGTCAGAAACAATATTAACTACCATAATCACAGATGTGGATCAGGAGAGGTAGCAGATAGGGACTCAGAGTACTACATCATCATCTTCTCTGGGAACTTACACAGCTTGACCCTTCCTTTGTTGTTTATACACCCTTACTTTTTCAGAGAAGGGGGTATTTACTGATAAGACCAGACTCTTATCTGGCACTATCATAGTATCATCTGATATACCTGTATGTCCAGGATATCTTATTATTTTCAATAACATCTGAACTTCTCGCGACAACATGATAAAGCTTGATATAAATAAACACATGAAAAAGCTTGATATAAATAAACACATGATAAAGCTTGATATAAATAAACACATGATAAAGCTTGATATAAACAAACACATGATAAAGCTTGATATAAATAAACACATGATAAAGCTCGATGTAAATAAATACATGATAAAGCTTGATATTAAAAAATACAGGATAGAGCTTGATATAAATAAACACATGATAAAGCTTGATATAAATAAACATATGATAAAGCTTGATATAAATAAACACATGATAAAGCTTGATATAAATAAACACATGATAAAGCTTGATATAAATAAGCAATGATAAAGCTTGATGTAAATAAATACATGATAAAAAGGTAAAGGAACCCGTTACACGCACATTGAGGCATATTGGGAATATGGTGTTAGGCCCATATTATCTTGACCGTCGGCACACTAGAGGTGATGTGGTCGGCATCACGCCGGCCGCCTTAACCTTCCCAGAGTTGCTCTGGTACCCATTTGGGGCTGGGTCGACCCAGGAGCCATTTGTGGCCTAAAAAATTCCCACCTCATCTGGGGATTGAACCATAGACCACTGCGCTAGGAAGCCAGTGCACTAACCACTATGCTATTGATATAAATAAACACATGATAAAGCTTGATATAAATAAACACATGATAAAGCTTGATATAAATAAACACATGATAAAGCTTGATATAAATAAACGTGATGTGGTAAGCATCACGCCGGCCCCTTTACCTTTTTAAAGCTAGATATAAATAAACAAATGATAGTTCGACATAAATAAACACATGATAAAGCTTGATAATAATAAAGACACAATAAAACTAGACATAAATAAACACATGATAAAGCTAGACATAAATAAACACATGATAAAGCTAGACATAAATAAACAGATGATAAAATTCGATATAAATAAACAACCACCCTTGTGTTACCGGGGCCAGAAAGGGCAGCACAGAATAGTAACACTGTACCCTACCATGCATGTCGTAAAAAGCGACTAAGGAAGGTTGGGTATGGGGCTGGTTACCCCATCCCGTAAAAAACATTTTACCAAAAATACTTCAACAAATATGGACAAGTCAAATACAGAATATAAATCAACTCAGCCGCCCAAGACAGAAGATGGTCCTCTGGAAAGGAGACGCATGAAGCAACCGAGAGAAAGCCGAAAGGAGTCTGGGTTGCCGATTAACCTTTTTTCGTCTAGGAAAATCTCCAGGATTGGCACCTGGAATGTTCGCACTTTATGTGAACAAGGGAAAACTGCACAGGTAGCAGCAGAAATGACAAATTACAGGATTGATATCCTGGGTCTCTGCGAGACACGGAGGAAGGGCATAGAGAGGAGGAGATTGATCACAGGAGAAATGGTATTGTCCTCAGGACATGAGGAGGAAAGAGCCCACCACAGTGATGGGGTGGCTCTAGTGCTGTCTAGGGAAGCACAGAAGGCATTTATAGAATGGGAAGCAATGGGACCCCGAATTATAACAGCAAGGTTTAAATCAGCCAAAATGAAAGTAAATATAAACATCATCCAATGTTATGCACCAACAAATGATAAAGAAGAATCTGAGAAAGAAGACTTTTACACCAGACTACAAAATGTCTTGGACAATAAGAAAAGAAAGGGCATCACAATTTTAATGGGGGACCTAAACGCGAAAATAGTAACAGACAACACCGGCTTTGAAGAAATCATGGGACAGTATGGATTAGGTATGACGAACGAGAATGGGGAACTATTAGCAAACTTCTGTGCTTCAAATCAACTAGCTTTAGTAGGAAGCATATTTCCACATAAAAGAATACATAAAGAAACATGGATATCACCAGACCACAGAACTGAGAATCAGACTGATCACATATGCATAAGTAAGAAGTTTAGGTCATCATTGCATGAAGTAAAAGTATGTAGAGGAGCAGATGTGGTATGAGACCACCATCTTCTCTTGGCTAAAACAAAATTAAAACTCAAGAAATTTACAACAGTATATAGCTATAGACAACAGTATAATGTGGGATATCTAAGAAATCAGGAAATAAGAGAAACATTTTCAATCAGTATCCAACAAATACAAAGTACTCCAACAGCTGGAAGATGAAACAGATACGGCAGACCACTGGCAACAAGTAAAAAATATATGGAACGAGACATGTGAAGAAGTACTGAGAAAAAGAGAACATCAGCACAAAGCATGGATAACAACAGAAACCATTAGTAAGATAGAAGACAGGAAAAATAAGAAAGCAGATTTAAACAGAAGCAAAACCAGAAGCTCCAAAGCCAAGGCTCATGAAGTGTACATAGAAGCAAACAAAGAAGTAAGAAGAAACATCAAAAGAACGAACGAACGAACGAACTTTATTTTTCAAAGGATTGAGAATTGAGCACGCAGGCCCGTCTGATATTCTGCCCTTCCTTTCTCTCGTCTTTTATACTGATTTCATTTATTCTCACATGCATTTTACCCATCGATGTAAAAGAATTCAACGTTGTAAAGGTAAAATAATAACATACTCACATTCCCAGTATCTAATTATAAACATGAAATAAAACATGTTGACAAGTACAACTAAGTATCACCATGAAATAAAATATGTTGAAAAGTACAAACATCATCATTAAACCTACATTCGATATTATATCATTTGTTCTGAAAAATAATCACATTAGGGGGGAGAGAAGAGGAAAAAAAAAAAGGGGGGGGGGGGGGGGAGGATAATCAGAACTCATAAAGTATTCGAAAAGTCTACGATTGTATGAATAGGGAATGAGGTTGTTATTTTTTAGACCATGTGGAAGATAGTTCCAAAGATGACCAGCAGAGATAAAAGCACTAATCAGAAATAACTATAGAGAGAAATGGCAGAAGGAACACCCAGAGTCCAGTAATGCTGGACCATTACCAAGAAGAGATCAAGTGATAATTCTCAGACTTAGAACTGGCCATTGAAGACTCAACTACCATCTGTACAACAAATTACAAATCAGACAGACAGATATGTGTCTGTGTGGGGAGGACAAATAAACAGTAGACCATGTACTCCAAGACAAGGGGAAGTATACTGAAGAGTTGACAAGGTGTAACCGCATCTAAGCAAGGGGAATAAAAAAGGGAAAAGGGAAGTAAAAACATAGACGAGTAGTTTATGAAATAGTTCCCCTTTTTGTGATCTGTCAGTGTCAAAGAGTACAAGGTGAGCGCATGGGTTCTAGTTGAGAAGTGGTCACCACGGGTTTCACGAATTACAGGGGGAGATAAGGGGGACAGGAAAATTCAGAGAGCTTGGTAAGCAATTGATATTTTGTCTTGAGAGAGTAAGGACCACAAGGAATCTCAGATAAAGTTTTCTTGAGTGTGATAGTGGGGAATTGGGCCGATGTGCATATGCCCTGTAGTAACAGTGGTTCCACAAGTATACACTAGAGAGAGTGATCAAGATGAGATCAGAACAAGTAAGAGGTTCGACAGTGTAATCCTAGCTTGTGATCAAGACTTGGAAGATTCGTGTGTCTGCCAGGTATGTGTACTATGAGTTATGAACATTAGACATATAACGTTGCCAGTGTGAGCAGTATAGTCTTGTGACCAAGGAAACAGCCCTGGAGATGCCCGGTCAGCATAATGTGATAATCGCAAGCATGCTTCACCCATTTTGACAAGCATAGAGGAAAGACAGAAGCAGTGAGAGTGACTTTTGTAGTACAACCTTGTTTGAGATCTTGTAGCGAAATCTGTGAGATAATCGCTTATTTCAGTAAGATTTTAGTCCTATGATACTAAATACACCAGCCCTCAGGTGTCTGACTATTTGCATCTTCGACACCAGTAGAGCGCCGCCTTTTGTGCAGTGGGAATGCTAAGAAAATGAACAAAAAGTTTGATTTAACAATATGTTGTTACTAACTAAAAATTTGTCTAATTCGGACGATTCCCGAAGCGACCCGCGAGAAGTTTCCAAGTCGGTAAGCGTGGCGAACACTGGTCAGTTCAAATCGCGGAGATGTGTTTTCTCTGAACTGTCTTGAGCTGTGAGTAAGCTCGTGTGACTAGCCCATGCAATTATCGAGACTGAGTTGTGTTTTTTAAACAACCGAGCCTCGTGTCTTTTTTGGCGGGACTAGTGTGTGAACTAAGGGGATTCTGTTTTTGGGGTACCGACGGGAGGTCGGTCCTACAGTGCGTGTTTTTTTGAGTATGCCTGCGCAGTGCAAAAGTTATAGAGGCCATTATTTGTGTAGGCCAGTAAGTCCTTAGTTAATTGGAGAATTATGGTTGGGAGTATTTTTGAAGGGGTAAGGATCCATGAGAGCGATATTACTGCAAACTGCCAGGGAGTGCAGTCTTGCGAGAAATCGCCGCGAGCATTATTATTTATGTAGTTAGCACGGCGAGGATGATGTCCGTTTGCTAACCGGATCCATTGAGGTGATTTGAGGAGGCCATTGTTATTATTGAGAGGATCCATATCTACATTAAAGCGCCAAGGTTGAGAGCGTCTTTGATGAGGCATATTTGAGGAGGCCATTGTTATTATTGAGAGGATCCATATTTACATTAAAGCGCCAAGGTTGAGAGCGTCTTTGATGAGGCATATTTGAGGAGGCCATTGTTATTATTGAGAGGATCCATATCTACATTAAAGCGCCAAGGTTGAGAGCGTCTTTGATGAAGCATATTTGAGGAGGCCATTGTTATTAGCGCCAAGGTTGAGAGCGTCTTTGATGAAGCATATTTGAGGAGGCCATTGTTATTATTGAGAGGATCCATATCTACATTAAAGCGCCAAGGTTGAGAGCGTCTTTGATGAGGCATATTTGAGGAGGCCATTGTTATTATTGAGAGGATCCATATTTACCTTAAAGCGCCAATGTTGAGAGCGTCTTTGATGAAGCATATTTGAGGAGGCCATTGTTATTATTGAGAGCGTCTTTGATGAAGCATATTTAAGGAGGCCATTATTTATTACATTAGCACGGTGATGCCGACCGTTGCTGAGAGGATCTAGTGTTGATGTTGTAGAGCGCTAATGATTATGAGAAGTGGAGATGTGACTATAGTACTTTCTTGTTGTGAGTTATGTTTGACTATGTGTATTTCATATGAACGTATTGTGACAATAAACTATGTTATATGTCACCTGTAGTTCCACGACTCGTACGTGCGTATCTGTGGCGTGTGAATGTACCCACGCACACTCACTGCAACATTTAACACGGTAGGAAAACAGTAGTCGTGACAGTGATAACGCATGACCATAAATAGCCTGGGTGGCGAAATCTATGTCAACAAACAGATTGAATTCACTAACAGTATCTCGTGTGTAGCAGTGGTATGTTAGTCTTACAGAATTTGATATTTCGACATTCGCGTGATATAAGAATTACTGTTCTGCTCTGTGTGGGCGCATTGAACAGTTTGACCATTAAAGTAACACCCATCACCATTTACTCAATCTCCAAGACCAGTCATTAATAATAATATTAATATTTCTTCGGGTAACATTTGGTGGATTTCTACGGTTACAGTTTGGTGGCCATTTATAACATTTGGTGGGCCAGTTTATTTAACGGAATGAAACCCACGGAGTTCGCGTGATATGAGAGCCCTGTGGGAGTGGCTTATGTATCCTCGCATTGCTTCATAGTCCTCGACCTAATTGGTTTACTGTGTCCAACACGGTAGAATATAACAGTGGGAAGTTGACAGGTTGTTGGTAGACAGTCAAGAGTAACTAAATGTGAAGTGTTTTTGAGGAGTCGTTTGCAGATTATCTCAAGTCAAAAGTCACGGAGGTTGCTGTGCTGCGTTTTCTGTGTGCTGATGCTGTGTTGAGCGCATTCTACACTTTGACAAGAACCTGAAGAGAAGAAAGTCTAGTTCGTGTACCTTTCTGCGCTGGAACGGTTTTATCTGCAGAACTTTGTGATATTTGGTGTGTTGGCGGAAGGGACTGAAATATATTAAGATAAGTGATTTTGTTCTGTGTAGATTGTGCCACTTTTCTGCATTTCAGCAAGTCTGCCTATACTATCCATCACTTATTATGTTGATAATTGTCGTTGTGCTGTCGATAATTATATCGATTTATTGTACAATATGTTGATGCATAGGTAGTGTATGTTATATATAAGTTCTATAACAGAAGTTGGTGTACAGTAATTGATTGAGTCTGTTGAAACTCTTATAAAATGTGGGAGTATGACAAATACCGTGAAATATTAGGATTTGGAGACCGTGAGCTGACTGAGTCTGAAATAAATAGACTGATATATGAAAAGCTAATTCATGAAAGTGATGAGAGGATTCAGAAAAGGGGGCTAGAAGAGAAGAAGCAATTGGACATAAAACAAAGTACCCTAGAGCAAAGGGAAAGTTTCATAGAATCTACTGCTGAAGTAAGTAAGTTACATGAAAAAATTTCTAAACTTACAGATGATTTAGGTAAATCAAATTCCGAGCTTGTTTGTGTTCGAGCAGCATTAGAATCTGCATTGTGCAGAGTTAAAGAGGTGGAGGCTCGAATGGAAGATAAAGATAGCGAAGTTAGAAATCTAACTCAGGAACTTCAAGAAAGGAGAGAGATGTATGACAAATTGAAAATGGAGAACAATGAACATGAGCAAACTTATATAAAAATGCTTCATGAGGTGAGGCATGATAATGAGATTCTCAGTGATCAAATTAAGGAGATGAATATTGTACCCCTTAAGAAGAATGATGAGATTATGTATAATAACAATGATGATATTAAGATTCAGTCTCTACAACTAGAGTTGACTCAGTTGAGAGCAAATAAAGAGCAGTATGAGAAAGAGACATTAGTAGAGTTGATGGTTGAGAAAGAGAAAGTCACTAAGTTTAAAAATTTACTAGCAGAGGAAAGCTGTAAAGTTTTAAGAGCTAAGAGTTTAAACAATAAATTAAGTGAGCAGATTGCACTTAAGGATATTCAAATTTCAGAAGCCAGAATGAGAATAGATGGTTTACTTGACATTCTCTTAAAGAAAAAAGGTGGTCTTCTGTCAGTGTTGACAGTAATAGACAAAAAGCAAAAAGTCAGTCCTATACACTTTTTGCTGATTCTAAAGTCAAGAATAGTGGAAGCAGGTCTTTTCGTGGGAAATATAACTTTCAACGCAATTCCGATGATTCTAGCGATATTTTTTCCTGGCGGCAAACTAGCAAAGGAAAATCTACAGTGTTAGACAGTCCTGTGGATAACAAAAGAATTAATAATAAATTTCAATTCAAGTTGTTAAAAACAAACCAAGTATTAGGTGAGAACCCTGATGGCTTGATAACAGGGAAAAAAGATAGAACTACTTGTTCCAGGAGGGAAACATATTTTGTGAAAAACAATAAAGATATTGTTAAATCTTTCGGTCATACCCAGTCAAGTCAGTGTGACCCATTTCTTAAACACACTGCCACAGGCAAAGAGAAAAACACTTTTGATAGGAGATATAACCATGAGGTTAAAAAGAAACAATTTGACAGATCACAGTATCGTGATCCTGAGAGTGTTAGAAATTATAGTGGAAATAATTATGTGAAAGAGTGTCAATCTGGTAATAAATTTGTTGATAAAAAGCCATTTCTATCTAGTAGATATTTTTATCCAAGAGGAAATGCTAATCGTAATTATGCTAACTGGGATGTAAAACAGTACAACTGTGTCAATAGAACAAATAACAATGTTCTTAACAGCAATTATAGAAATTGTAACCAGGTTAGCTGTGCTCCACATAAGAGCAAAGTTATTAACAAGCAAAGTAATAAAACTATTGATTGTCACACTAGTGGTGTCGAAAGGTCATCTCGTTCTTGTGAATGTAGTAATTTTTTTCAGCCTACAACAAGGATGAACTTTCGTTACGGTCAAGTGGTCGCTAAGCCTTCTGTGATGTTTACATCGTTTAAGGAGGACTTGTTGAGGTGTGTGAAAAGGGGCCAAGACTCTACTCCACCCCAAGGGATAGGTAAACGTGAAAGTTGATTTTCCGTTTTTCCTTATTAAATCTAACAGATGATTAATAGAAATTTTCATTTGTATTGTCTCGTAGCGTGCGACGTTGTGATGAGTTGGCGCACTTGTTGACATTATTCGTGAAGAATGTGGATTATCTATCAAGCAGAACCTATTAGCGTCTCGCTATACATCTGACGAGTCACTTTTTGGAGGATCAAGAATTATTGACAGATTGTCGGGATATATTTTTTTTTACAGCTGATTTATTTTTTAGAATAGTACATGTTATTGTATTCTGTGGATAATATATCATATGATGTTGTATTAAAATATTGGTAATTTCTTTGAAACATTATGATGTTCATTTTGATGCATCATTTGATTGCTACATATATATTTTTTGGTGGAACATATACGATTGTTTCGATAATGTACCAGTCCTATTTTTTTTATGCAATTGTATATTATTCTGTTTTGATTGTGTGTAACATATGTGTTGGTAATAATTTGTGTGTAATTTTTGATAAATGCAGTGAGCGGTGTCAAACCTGTGCTCATTTTTCTGTATATTTTTCGGGTTGTAGCTGTAATTGTTAGGATAATTATATGAATTTATTGTTATGTTGTGTCATATGTTGAAACACTGACCTTGTCATAGCATAGTACCTAGAATTTAAATAATAAGATTTTTTCAACATTTTTGCAACAAATTAATTTGATAAACAAAACCTTTGCAGGTATTTTTATAGGACTTCTTTTTCATATCCATTAAATTTTAGATTTATTTATACTATATATATAGGCTGAGTAAGATATAAATTTACAGTTAAATAACACTGAAGCTCAACGCTATTGTTAATCAGAATTAACTTATAAATTAAATTGATTTTTTTTGTAAAATTGATAGACACATCTGATACTTTTATTTGTTTAAAGATGGACAAATTGTTGTAACATTATGTTATGTTTGTATGTTGGAAAGTTGATATACAGATGACATCGTATTTTTCTTAGGTTTTTTTTTTTTGGTGATGTATTTTTTGAAAAAAAAAAAGAAAAACTTATATGTTTTGATTTAAGTGTTTGTCTAGAGATAAGATATTTTATGCTTCTCTCATTTTGTTAAAAGTTAATTTCATTGTTAGTTTATTAGTTATGACTTAGAATTACTTAAATAATAATTTTATTTTTTGATAACTTATCGTTCTGAAATATTTTGTATGGTAATTTTGGGAAAAAAATTGTTTTTTGGCATTGTAATTTATTTTTGTGTGCCCTATGATTGAAAGGGATATTACTTCTTTGGAAACTTGTCTTATTTGATATTATGATGTATTTTTATTATTTAGCGGTTGATTGTGCGTTAGGTCAAAACTTAGTTATCGCAAATGCTATTATTTGTTTGTGTAAGGTTTATAATTTATTTTAGTTAAGTATAACTTTTGTAACTTAGTTAAATTACTTATTAGACTTTGTTTAGTTATGAATTATTCTTTTTGTGGTGTTAGTATGGTTATACTTTGACATTTTGTTTTGTGCCTTGTAATCATGTTTGTATTTAATTTTTGAAAGATATTGTCTGATCTAAACATTTATTAGTATGTATTGTTATTGACTTTCTATGCGTTCATACCTTTGCTTTCCATTCGTCTTTGTTGACTATCCTTCATTTCATTCTATCCTTTTGTTGTCTTTCCGATATGTGTTCATATCTTGTTTATATTTCTGTATCACATCTTCGTTTCTCTTCATTTTACTTGTATACTTCATCTTCTTTCGATACTTATACTTTCATTCGTTGTATTCTTGAGTTAATTATATAACTTAATATAATGTAACTAGTATTTTGGTAAATTTGTATTTATTTTTCATGAAATCGTTTTACTTATTGATTTTTATGTGGTATTGTTAATTGTTTCTCATTTTCCGATTTCTTACTTTCCTTTACTACAGATCATTCTTCTGTTGCTTGATCTTGTTCTTTCACTTTCTATTTGTTGTTACTTGTACTAAATGTACTTAGCTTGGTGTTGTATTAAGATTAATTTTGGTATGCTTGTATTATGATTGATGCTTTTGTTGTAATTTACATCGGTAACATTCATTGGGATATTTGATTGATCATGTTTGATGTTTTAGTTGTAATATTACATTTATTGCTGATATTTCTGGTAGATGTACTATTTTAATAGGTACATTTTTTGGATAGATACATTTTTTGGTAGCCATATAATATAACTTCTTCTTCTTCGATCCTTAACCACCGACCGTCAAAGCAGTCAGTGGCCATCACGCCTAGTGGCGTCTTGTAGGGCAACAACAAATTGATTCCACCTTGCACGGTCGGTGGCCATCCTTCGTACAGTGCCCCAACTCTGGTTCATTCTTTGCATCTCAGCCTCCACAGTCCTCCGCCAAGTTGTTTTTGGTCGGCCTCTCTTTCGCTTTCCCTCAGGGGTCCAAAGCATAGCTGTTCTTGTGATGGCATCAGGGTCTCTTCTGAGGACATGACCAACCCAGCTCCAGCGTCTGCCAGCTATGATGGTATGCATGTCCTCTTGCTTGCTCCGAGTAAGCAGATCTTGGTTGGTGATGGTATTCGGCCAAAAGATTCGGTGAATTTTTCTTAGGCATGTTGTGTGAAAAGAGGACAATTTTGACATTTCCTTCTCTGTGATTCTCCAGCATTCCGCACCATAGAGAAGCACAGAAAGCACGCAACTCTGGTATAATCTTAATTTTGTGCTTGTGCTGTATTGGGAGGACTTCCAGATGTTATTTAGGCTAAAGAAGGCTGTTCTTGCCTTATTCATTCTGATGTTGATGTCTTTGCCTGCCCCACCGTCTGGTGTTACTATGCTTCCTAGGTATGTGAAGGTATCTGTCTGTACCAGTTGCTGATTCCTTACTGAATATAACTTCATTTATCTCTAAATTTTTGGGACTTAAATTTTCCAAAAAAAATGATAAATCATTTTTTTTCCCGGGCGGTGTGGCAACTGATACAGAGTAAATATTATCAAAGGGAGGTGATCTTGAAAATGTTCAGCGAATAGATTCGATTACGGGTTACGTTGCTTGGTTAAGCTGATGTTAAGTTAAAATTGTATTAGGGGAATTCCCTCGTATGATCGAGAAGTTTCCAAGTCGGTAAGCGTGGCGAACACTGGTCAGTTCAAATCGCGGAGATGTGTTTTCTCTGAACTGTCTTGAGCTGTGAGTAAGCTCGTGTGACTAGCCCATGCAATTATCGAGACTGAGTTGAGTTTTTTAAACAGCCGAGTCTCGTGTCTTTTTGGGGGCGGAACTAGTGTGTGAACTAATAGCAGTCTGTTTTTGGGTACCGACGGGAGAGGTCGGTCCTACAGTGTGTGTTTTGAGTATGCCTGCGCAGTGCAAAAGTTATAGAGGCCATTATTTGTGTAGGCCTATAATTCCTGAGTTTATTGGAGAATTGTGTTTGTGAGTATTTTTTGAAGAGGTAAGGATCCATGAGGACGAGATTACTGCAAACTGCCAGGGAGTGCAGTCTTGCGAGAAATTGCCGCGAGTATTATTATTTATGTTGTTAGCACGGCGAGGATGATGTCCGTTTGCTAACCGGATCCATTGAGGTGATTTGAGGAGGCCATTGTTATTATTGAGAGGATCCATATCTACATTAAAGCGCCAAGGTTGAGAGCGTCTTTGATGAGGCATATTTGAGGAGGCCATTGTTGTTATTGAGAGGATCCATAGTTACATTAGAGCGCCAATGTTGAGAGCGTCTTTGATGAAGCATATTTGAGGAGGCCATTGTTATTATTGAGAGGATCCATATCTACATTAAAGCGCCAAGGTTGAGAGCGTCTTTGATGAGGCATATTTGAGAAGGCCATTGTTGTTATTGAGAGGATCCATAGTTACATTAGAGCGCCAATGTTGAGAGCGTCTTTGATGAAGCATATTTGAGGAGGCCATTGTTATTATTGAGAGGATCCATATCTACTGTCGTAGATTTATGATAGGAGAATTAAGACTGGGGTTGGTCCCTTCTGAATAGGTTGGAATGAGTGATAGATACAATGCGAGCTGGTGAAAAAAACACAATAGAATTTCCACACGTGAGATGATAGAATGTGATATAGAGGCTGTCTTTGAGAATCGAGATAATCTTCTCTCTCTCACCTATCTTCTACGACCGCTTTTAAAGGCGTCAGACAGTCTAAACACAGATATATATATATATATTAATATATCTCTATCTACTCACGGGCACGCACATACACGTGACGACAGTTAAACACACATACGTGGGAAATCTATAACAATGATTATATATATAATTGGGATCGAGCTGACCAACGCACTGATTTTGTCCAAGAGAGATTTTTATTATTATCATCAAAAAAAAATCTCTCACAACACCAAAAATTTCATCAAGAAAAAAAAAAACATATACAAATAGTCATACAATTCAAGAAAATGCTACAAGGATGATAGCCCGTTAGATCTTACTCTAGGTTTAGCCCACAGCCCCCGTTAAGAGAACAGATGATGGCCCAAAGAGTTATAGATACGTAGGGTTTAGTCTAAGAGATTTCTTTCTTTCTCGTCAATATATGAACAGAGTTGGATAAATCTGGTTTAACCTAAGAAAAAACAGAAACTCTAGCATTATTGTAACAAATTCTGCAGGTAAAAAAAAATTTAAGACAGCAAATGTGTGACGATAATACACCGGTAAAATAACACTCAGACCTGTGTACTCTCATTCATCCAGCCATGGCCTTTCTTACACATGTATACTCACAACTTTGCTCGCTGCCTCTGGGAACATACTAATTCTAGGACCTTCACACAGACCCGAAGATGCAGTCCTTGACCAAGAAATCCCCAGTTCCAAAAGACGTACTAAACTCTCTTGGGGGTTCTAATTTTTTCGAATGTCTGATTAAGTCACATAAAATTTGTCCAGGCACGAAAGTTAGCAGAGCACAATGTCATTAGCTTTGGATTCTAGAATTAAGGAATGTCAGATCGGTGTTTACGTCCAGGAAGGTACTCTATTTGGTCACCACAATACTAGTCACAATCTCTGTCGGGATGGTTTAATGTTTTCTTGTAATATCCTCGCCGCCAGGCTGCATGTACATTTAAATTTGTGGAGCAATTTGAACTGGCTCAAAAGCCCAATATATATTTCTAGTCTTTAGAAACCGTTAGTGGGATTGCTATTACTGTCTCTCTCTCTGATGGCATATGCACTGTCAGATTAGGGTTACTTGAAACAAAAAAAACCCCACGTGGTTAAACATAGGAACTGTCTATGCTTCACACACATATGTCTCTTTACTAAACGCTGGCAAGTTGGGTACCACCGTTTCACTATATAGAAGAAAGAACACATATCAAATAATTTACATATATGTACTCATTATAACTTACATTTTAAATAGCAAGCCTACAGCTTGACTTATCTTTAAAACTTCCCGTAAAGTAAGTTATATAAAAATCAATCATCAGGAATTTAGGAATATCTTCGTATTCCGTCAATATTCACTGATGTCGCATCTAGCATTTATAAGTTAGTTATTAAAACAGTTTCGACTCAGTATTTAACCGCTAAATTAAACTTATTTCAGCTACTTGTTTAGTAAGCTAAAAATATAATTTATTTTGTATTTCCACTGCAACTCGACGATTAGAGAAATAACAAACTATCAAAATATTCACTCTGCACACAGAACTAGTTTAAAATGGAATCGGCGATTTTAACACTAAATCACTTCACAAAACTAGATATCTATTATATATAATATTAATATACCTCAACCACAGAATTACTAAGAACGTTAAACCACTTCGACCAAACTAAGGCCATCTCTATTTACAGAGATTATTTAGAAATCGAACGAAGGTTGTTCTAGTCTAACTGCAAAGTTACTGAGTGAAATGAAATAGTTTCAAACGTGGGTTAATATTTTAAACCCGACAAAGGATGAACTATCTCCCCCGCCCCGATCTCTCCCCCTTCTCATAACAGCTACGTTATACTTAGAGACGTGTCGTAACTGCCACCGGGCGATTACGCACCTGCGTTGACAAACTGACCGGGAAAAGCGCGTGTCAGTTGCAAATCTCAGACAACCGTCTGCCGTGCCACGAGTAATCTCATCCTTCGTTTAACAAACTGACTGAGAAACGTGCGTGTCAATTTCAAAGGTAGACAACTTGTCTGAAAGGCAGGGCAGTTTTCAAACTACAAGCTGACCGTGGCCCGTGGAGCATGAGTGTCATATGCGAAAAACCAGACCCTCTGTCTGCCTGCCCGTTCTGGCGGAGTGAATTTTCACACTACGGCCCAGAACTCGGCCGAAGAAAACACTGTCCCCGGGGGAACAGCAGACAGCTGTCGGCTCTCCCGGTCTGACGGAATGCATTATAACGCTTCTCGTCTGACTGACATCCACGTAATACCATCTAGTGCGATACTCAGTTTTGAGAAACAAAACAGGTAAAGTTTTAAAAATACTGAAGAAAATATTTTTCGCAACCGAGTGATGCGAAAAATACAGGAAAAACAAGTATGGAAAGATAATAGAATGAAAGGATTTGGGTGAGAGAATAGGAAGAAGATGTAGGTAATTTAATGATATAAAGACCTACGTGACAGGACGTCCCCCCTTAAGATATGGAAGCACTCCATGTCTACGTTATGGAATTAAATTTCCTATAACCGTAGCTTCGGGGTGTCTGTCTTCTTCCCTCTCATCTTCCCCCTCCATCTCTTTCCAATTCCTACTCATGAAGTCTGTAACGACGTTTCCTTCCTTTGGAATGTCTCCCATGCGCGCTTGAAAGAGCGTCGCCGCTTCTGACATTTTTCAAAGATTTCCTGTGTGTGCAGTGGAGTTTCCCTGCCACTATCGTCATCTTCGTCAGTTTTGGCGATCGTCAGGAGATGGTCGGAGGTTGGCACTGGTCTTTCCAAGTATCTCTTTAAGAGATTTAAATGGAAAACCTTCTCCATTCCTCGAATAGATATCTGGTAGTTAGCCTTAGAAATCTTTTTCAGGACGGTAAACGGCCCTTGCCATCCGATCTTCAGTTGGTTGTTCTCAGTAGGAAGTAACACCAAAACTTTCTCTCCTGCTTCCAGTTCTCTCTCTTCCGCGACTTTCCTGTATCGGTTAGCGTGCTTGGTGCGTGCTCGCTTAAAGTTAGTCGTTGCTAGGTCCCACCCTAGTTTCAACCGTTCATTTAAAACCGACACATATTTACTGGCTGAGACAACTGTCTCATCAGCCTTCTCGTCTGTCAGAGACTGAAGTAAGGCTTCAAGCGGGCCCTTAATGGGTCTGCCGAATAAGAGTGTAGCTGGCGGAAATCCTGTGGAAGTATGAGGAGATTCTCTGTAGCCAAATAATGCTGCAGGAATACAGAGATCCCAATCTTCAGGTTTCACTTGTGCCAGCTTACTTAGCATCATGGTGAGGTTTCCATTAGCCCGTTCCACGAGCCCATTTCCGGCCGGAGTATATGGCTTAGTGTGGATGTGCTGAGTCCTCAAGATCTTCACGATCTCATCCATCAACAGGTTTCGGTATGGAGATCCATTATCCGTCAACACTTGCTGAGGGAATCCCAACCGAGTGAACATCTGCACGAGGGCTTCTGCGACATGCTTGGCATCTGCGCATGTTAGCGGGATAGCTTCTGCCCATAAAGTGCATGTATCAACTAAGGTCAGGATAAACCTGTTCCTTCTTTTAGTCCTTTCTAAGGGTCCTAAAATGTCGATCACAACCCGTTCGAATGGTGTTCCCACTATTGGCATTTCACCCATGTGGACTGGGGGTGTCCGTTGCTTGGGTGGTACACGTTGGCACTGGGCACAGGATTTGACATATCTGATAATATCAGTATTTACTCCTGGCCACCAATAATGAGTGGTTATACGTTGGTTTGTGGCGTTCTGTCCCATATGTCCGCTGAAGGGAAGAGAGTGCCCCATTTCTAGGATTTGGCTTCTGTACTGTTTCGGTACTAGGAGCTGGTTGTAACCTTGGTCAGGCTTGCCCGTTCTCCGATAAAGTACGCCATCCTCAGAAAAAATGTCCCCGTGCTGTTTGGGTTCCTTAGCCATGGGCAGTTTCCTAAAGCAGGGTGCCAAGGTAGGGTCCTTGTATTGCGCTTCTTTAAGTTCCCTAGGTAACAAATTAGGCGCAGGCTCCCGTTCCTTCTTGGTTTGCCCTCTTGTAGTTACTGCTGCCACAATCGGCTCTTCCGGTTTACCAATACACACGTATCTCCCGCCTAGTATGACTGGGTAGATGGGATCATCCATAACAGCCGCTTTGATCACACCTCTGACGAAATCAGAGTGGATCTCCACCAATGCGATGGGAAGCACTGTAGGTGCATCACTCTTACGAACTCCACAAAGTTGGACGGTCTCTGCTGTCTCTTGACCGGGTTTGACCAGGTTCCTGGCAACAATGCAATCATAAGAAAGCCCCGTGTCAAATAAGCAAGAAGTTTGAGAACCGTTCAAAGTAACAGTAACTCGCGTTGAGGGTCTATCCCCAACAGGTTGGGAATCACTGTCAATAATTCCGCCTTGCGAGACTGCTAATAAGCATCCTATGCGTTTCGGCTCGGTATGCTCGGTCTGATCATATGTCCCGTGCTCAGGGGTTCTCCCTTTGCCACCTTGACCTTTCTGGCTACGCTGCGATGTAGGGCGGTCGGATTGATCAGACTGTTTGGGGTGGTTGGGGTACTTGGTTTTGTAGAACTTGGATTTTTCAGGAGGGGGGTTTTTGAGGTCCAGTTTCTCTGAGGTTAAACTGATTCGAAGCATGAGAAGGTTGATCTAGATTATTTTTTCGAAAATGCTCCTCTGTCGGTTTCCGCTTTGTGGCCGGTAGTTCAGCCAGCGCGTTATGGTAACGCTCCGACTTCTCTATGATGTCTTCAAGTTTTTCTGCCCCCTGCTCAGCGAGAAATCTCCGGGTATCCGCAGACAAAGTGTTCTTTATTTGTTTTGTTAAAACAAATTCCTCAAGACCTTCATAGGTAGAGGGGAGCTGCGAAAGCTCAAGGCACTTTGTTAGATATCCCTTTAGACGAGATGAGAACTGGTGAAAAGTTTCAGAATTCTCTTTCCGGCTGTTGCGAAACAGTTGCAAAAACTTGCGAGCGTTCATTTCAAAGCGCTCCAGTAACGCTTTCTTCAACACATCGTAGTCGTCTTGTTGGCTACTTTCCAGCTTAGAATAAACATCATAAGCAGAACCTTTTAGGGCCTGGGAAAGTTTCATATTCCAACGCGACCTCTCTAACCCGTACAGAGTTGCAATTTTCTCAAATTTTTCTAACCATGTGTCAATCTTCTCATTTGGACAAGGAAAAGATTCAAGAGTGAAAGACATAGCATTTAGTTGAAGAGATTGAGTGTTAGCAGGGTCAGTTAAGGAAGAATGAGGAGAAGACTCTCCATTGCTGGAGGTAGAGGCAGCACCACGACTTTGGAACTCTAGAGTTTTAAGCGCCAACTCGTGCTGTCTCTGTTCCCTCCCCTTCTCCTGCTGTCTCTCCTCCCTCTCCTTCTCGTGCTGTCTCTCCTTCTCTTTTTCATCATGCTGCATCTGCGAATTTTCCATTTCCTCGTCCATTTTCTTCTGCTGTAATAGACGGTCTGCTTCTTCTTTCCTCTCCGCATCATATCTCTCAAGTTCGTCCCTGACAAAAGCTTTCGCTTCGTCTCCTTCCAGTCCCTCCTCTCTCGCTTCGTCCCTGAGGAGTTGTCTAAGCTTTGCCCTCTCGGCCATATTAGGTCAGTGACTGAGACTATTGGAGAAAGAAAATAGGAAAAAGGATACACTGGTTCCTACCACTTACGAGAAAAAAAATTACCAAAAATCAAAAGATGATATATTTAACCCTGGGATACCTCCTCCAAAATAAAATCTAACTATCGCTGCTATTAATCGGCAATAAAGCACTCAATGCAAAACACGACTACGCCAAATAAATGGTAGTTAAGATTACAACTGAAAAATAAGTTGCTACAGTGGAAAAGCAAAAGAATATTGCAAAAATTAAAGAGAAAAAAAATCCCTTAATTTTTAAAAATCCACTATAAGTTCGCCCCTGAAGTCAGATCGGGTAAGGGAGGGAATTAATCTGGACAAAAGTCCGAAACACACTCCTTAACTTAGTTCAAACGCCGTTCTGCCTCAGTACCCAGTGAATGTTATACACTCACCACTTTACCAGCATTTAGTATTACAATCAGCAGTTAACATATATCCCGACAAATCAACCTGTAACCAAAATGTATATTATTCAAAGATGCTGTGGAAAAAAAAAACTTATTAGTTTGTGTGGTCAGCACGCCCGTAAACAGATCGCTAGTCTAGGGGGTAATTATTTAAAGATATAACAACTCACAAGACATCACACTCTTACTCTATATCAGAATACAGAATCTTAAGTTCAAAATCCAGATAGACGAGTCCACGTTTGTCGTACTCGTCTTCCTATTCTAAGTTCAAAGACCGGAAACGAGTCCTCATTTGTCGTAGATTTATGATAGGAGAATTAAGACTAGGGTTGGTCCCTTCTGAATAGGTTGGAATGAGTGATAGATACAATGCGAGCTGGTGAAAAAAACACAATAGAATTTCCACACGTGAGATGATAGAATGTGATATAGAGGCTGTCTTTGAGAATCGAGATAATCTTCTCTCTCTCACCTATCTTCTACGACTGCTTTTAAAGGCGTCAGACAGTCTAAACACAGATATATATATTAATATATCTCTATCTACTCACGGGCACGCACATACACGTGACGACAGTTAAACACACATACGTGGGAAATCTATAACAATGATTATATATATAATTGGGATCGAGCTGACCAACGCACTGATTTTGTCCAAGAGAGATTTTTATTATTATCATCAAAAAAAAATCTCTCACAACACCAAAAATTTCATCAAGAAAAAAAAAACATATACAAATAGTCATACAATTCAAGAAAATGCTACAAGGATGATAGCCCGTTAGATCTTACTCTAGGTTTAGCCCACAGCCCCCGTTAAGAGAACAGATGATGGCCCAAAGAGTTATAGATACGTAGGGTTTAGTCTAAGAGATTTCTTTCTTTCTCGTCAATATATGAACAGAGTTGGATAAATCTGGTTTAACCTAAGAAAAAAACAGAAACTCTAGCATTATTGTAACAAATTCTGCAGGTAAAAAAAAATTTAAGACAGCAAATGTGTGACGATAATACACCGGTAAAATAACACTCAGACCTGTGTACTCTCATTCATCCAGCCATGGCCTTTCTTACACATGTATACTCACAACTTTGCTCGCTGCCTCTGGGAACATACTAATTCTAGGACCTTCACACAGACCCGAAGATGCAGTCCTTGACCAAGAAATCCCCAGTTCCAAAAGACGTACTAAACTCTCAGGGAACGATTCCTTGGGGGTTCTAATTTTTTCGAATGTCTGATTAAGTCACATAAAATTTGTCCAGGCACGAAAGTTAGCAGAGCACAATGTCATTAGCTTTGGATTCTAGAATTAAGGAATGTCAGATCGGTGTTTACGTCCAGGAAGGTACTCTATTTGGTCACCACAATACTAGTCACAATCTCTGTCGGGATGGTTTAATGTTTTCTTGTAATATTCTCGCCGCCAGGCAGCATGTACATTTAAATTTGTGGAGCAATTTGAACTGGCTCAAAAGCCCAATATATATTTCTAGTCTTTAGAAACCGTTAGTGGGATTGCTATTACTGTCTCTCTCTCTGATGGCATATGCACTGTCAGATTAGGGTTACTTGAAACAAACAAAAAACCCCACGTGGTTAAAGATAGGAACTGTCTATGCTTCACACACATATGTCTCTTTACTAAACGCTGGCAAGTTGGGTACCACCGTTTCACTATATAGAAGAAAGAACACATATCAAATAATTTACATATATGTACTCATTATAACTTACATTTTAAATAGCAAGCCTACAGCTTGACTTATCTTTAAAACTTCCCGTAAAGTAAGTTATATAAAAATCAATCATCAGGAATTTAGGAATATCTTCGTATTCCGTCAATATTCACTGATGTCGCATCTAGCATTTATAAGTTAGTTATTAAAACAGTTTCGACTCAGTATTTAACCGTTAAATTAAACTTATTTCAGCTACTTGTTTAGTAAGCTAAAAATATAATTTATTTTGTATTTCCACTGCAACTCGACGATTAGAGAAATAACAAACTATCAAAATATTCACTCTGCACACAGAACTAGTTTAAAATGGAATCGGCGATTTTAACACTAAATCACTTCACAAAACTAGATATCTATTATATATAATATTAATATACCTCAACCCCAGAATTACTAAGAACGTTAAACCACTTCGACCAAACTAAGGCCATCTCTATTTACAGAGATTATTTAGAAATCGAACGAAGGTTGTTCTAGTCTAACTGCAAAGTTACTGAGTGAAATGAAATAGTTTCAAACGTGGGTTAATATTTTAAACCCGACAAAGGATGAACTATCTCCCCCGCCCCGATCTCTCCCCCTTCTCATAACAGCTACATTATACTTAGAGACGTGTCGTAACTGCCACCGGGCGATTACGCACCTGCGTTGACAAACTGACCGGGAAAAGCGCGTGTTAGTTGCAAATCTCAGACAACCGTCTGCCGTGCCACGAGTAATCTCATCCTTCGTTTAACAAACTGACCGAGAAACGTGCGTGTCAATTTCAAAGGTAGACAACTTGTCTGAAAGGCAGGGCAGTTTTCACACTACAAGCTGACCATGGCCCGTGGAGCTTGAGTGTCATATGCGAAAAACCAGACCCTCTGTCTGCCTGCCCGTTCTGGCGGAGTGAATTTTCACACTACGGCCCAGAACTCGGCCGAAGAAAACACTGTCCCCGGGGGAACAGCAGACAGCTGTCGGCTCTCCCGGTCTGACGGAATGCATTATAACGCTTCTCGTCTGACTGACATCCACGTAATACCATCTAGTGCGATACTCAGTTTTGAGAAACAAAACAGATAAAGTTTTAAAAATACTGAAGAAAATATTTTTCGCAACCGAGTGATGCGAAAAATACAGGAAAAACAAGTATGGAAAGATAATAGAATGAAAGGATTTGGGTGAGAGAATAGGAAGAAGATGTAGGTAATTTAATGATATAAAGACCTACGTGTTATATGTCACCTGTAGTTCCACGACTCGTACGTGCGTATCTGTGGCGTGTGAATGTGCCCACGCACACTCACTGCAACATTTAACACGATAGGAAAACAGTAGTTGTGACAGTGATAACGCATGACCATAAATAGCCTGGGTGGCGAAATCTATGTCAACAAACAGATTGAATTCACTAACAGTATCTCGTGTGTAGCAGTGGTATGTTAGTCTTATAGAATTTGATATTTTCGACATTCGCGTGATATAAGAAGTATGTTCTGCTCTGTGTGGGCGCATGAACAGTTTAAGCATTAACGAAACACCCACTCTCATTATATCATGAATGTTAAGAAAACAAACCATTGTAACATTTAGTGGCCAGTGGTTACAGTTGGTTATTTAAATAATGAGAAATGATAGAGACGGGGGGGGGGGGGGGGGGGGGGGGGTGGGGGGGGCGCGGGGGGGGGGGGGAGATGGCCGACTTGTGTAAAAGTTATATTTGACGATTGACAGTGACAAAACTGAAAAATCTAGACCATAATGAAACTGACCATAAAAATCATATAGTAGGATAGCTTAGTGTCCCTTGAACAAAAATATGTTTTAAAAAAATATGGTAGTCCAAGTATTAGCCACGTTATTGAGAAAATACTATATGTCTAAGAATGCTTGGACGGACAGACTGTTGTTCTTGCTCGTTACACATAACGTTATTGGGGACGCAAGTTTCAAAAAAGAGGCATTGTAGTAATTCAAATTCTATTGGTTGGTATAAGAGTATAGGAGTAAAAGGGGGAGATAGGGAAAAATGTTAACTAAAACTAAACATCTTTTTCTATTGGCATAACTAACGCAGACTGACCAATGGACTACGAGGCACATAGTTTGTTTGGAATTTGTTTTGTTTTTTCAAACTAAATTCAAAAAGAGGTAGTAGTGCCTGCTTTCATTGGTCGGCTCTAATAGATATTGGCAAGAGGCATAGTGGTCTCGTGGCCATTTGACTAGAAAATTTTATGCAAACAACTACGTTGAGAGCAGATGTGAGAATTGTAAAATTGACTACTAAATTCACTATCTGGACGAGGCAGGGCAAAACTGAGGCCATTTCTTTGCCAGTCAACGTTAATTGTGACATATTTCTTTGAATTAGTGGTAAGAATGCTTTATGTATTTACATGCTTGATTAAAACTGCAAAAGTTAGATACTGCTGTGGAAAAGTGAAGGACATGCCGGGAGCAAACATTATTGAGTCCTCACATTGAACTGTATTTGACTGTTGCATATTATTATGATTTTAAATAATAATTTTGTATTGGAAGATGTTAGTAAGCCTCAGTGTTCTATGAACACTTTTCAACATGCCTAGAGCGTTTATACTTTAGAAAAAGAAAAGAAAAATCATATAAAAGGAGATGTGGTTACTCCACATTATTGGATTGAAGCAAACTATGTAAAAGTACAGTGGCGTATCTGCCATAGGGACCTGAGGTGTGGTCACAGAAAGGTGAGAGTCATAAATTAGGGGCTGATGCACATGAATGCACACGAGTCTGACCCCATACCGTCATGTATACATAGGGATAAGAAGTTGTGAACCGATATGAAAAGGCCAGGGTGTCTTTTTATTACAGGGTTTTTATTTCCTGTTACCATTTGGTGACAGGAAACCTGATGAGTGAGTGAAAAGTCTCCCTTTAAAAGTTGCTGTCAGCTGATAGCCTGAAGGAGCTTGTGTGTGGGTGCTGATCTATTATATCTGCAAAGACATCCTAACTTATTATCGTCATACCAAGAATCCCAGGTGACACGTTAACAGCTGGGACATCTGACACTTCATCCTAATAAACTGGTTCTTATCAAAATAAAACTGAATTATATGGGGAATGATGAAAACAACAGCTCCTCATACCCAATGACTATCACTAGCAGTTATTAAAGTTTTAGTCTGTGAATACACCTACAGGAACTCTATATAATAACATTACATTCATAGGACCAAGAGTCCATATTTTTTAGTTAAAGCATTATATGTAAATATATTTCCTCATTTTCAAAGACCTGTCCAAAAGAGATGGCGGGACAGGCAGATTAAATTGTACAAAGAAAAAACATTCAAATTTTAAAAGAAAACTTTAACCACAGTCTTATTTATTTTCTTATAGTGAGTTAAAGTGTATTGTGTTGATGTACCATCATTTTCATTTCACCCCTAGACACCAGAGACATCATACACCAGCCACTAGAATCAAAATACGGACTGTGTGAGATCTAGGGAGGTAGCGTTAGGTTCCCTGATAATATATATCATCATCATCATCATTCTTTTATAGTCAGGGGCCTACATGTGCTTGACCTCACACAGTTAACACAGACACAGCTATCTTTCTTGTTAGGAATAACATCTTAACCTCCCCAGCAAATTTACCTTTGCTACAGATCTACACATATCTGTCTTTGCCACTACAACGTGTAAAAAGTATTGTACATTGACGGCGCAGGGAGCGCCCAAATAAATGTTGAAAAGCCAACAATTAGAGTCTACAGAGTATTGCTCTTTCATATTTGTGCAGTGTGAATGGTTGAAACGTCAGAGTCAAGTCTATAAGAATATGAAGCATAGTGATCGAACCTACTATACGATTATGTGGTAGTCCTGACTATCATTCTGAGACCCCAGCGGTCACAGAGGGAAGCAGAGGAAGCTGCAGCCAAAGGAAATATGAGGGACCTGTACAACAACACAAAGTAGCTAACAGGGAAATATAAGCAAGCAAATGGCCTCATAAAAGATAAGAATGGAAAATTGTTTAGTAATATACAAGAACAAATGAAGAGATGGACAGAACATTTTGAGGAACTTCTCAATAGACCAGCTCCAACTAATCCCCCAGACATCCAGCCAGCAGAAGAGGAACTACAAATCAGCAGTGAACGACCAAGTAGAGAAGAAATAAAGAAAGCCATAAAGCTTCTGAAAGATGGACAAGCAACTGGTACAGATGGCATTCCAGCAGAGGCCATCAAAACAGATATTGATACCTCTACAGAAATATTATACAAACTACTTGGCAAAGCCTGGGAGAGAGAGGAAATACCAGCAGAATGGAAGGAAGGTTATCTGGTCAAGTTGCATAAGAAGGGAAATTTACAAGAGTGCACAAATTATAGAGGAATAATGTTACTATCAGTGCCAGGAAAAGTATTAGAATCATCATTGAGAGATTAAAAGAGTACATAGACAAGCAACTGAGAGATGAACAAGCAGGTTTTCGACAAAACAGATCCTGTATAGACCAGATAGCCACGTTGAGATTAATAGTTGACCAAAGTCTGGAATGGGATTCACCGTTATACATCGGATTCGTGGACTATGAAAAGGTATTTGACAGTGTAGACAGAGAATCACTTTGGAAATTGATGAGGCATTATGGAGTTCCCATGAATTGAAGACCATTAACTTAATAAGGAAGATCTATGAAGACATGATTTGCAGAGTTCTTCATGAAGGACAACTTACAGAACCGTTTAGGATTAGAACGGGAGTGAGATAGGGATGCCTCTTGTCTCCATTTCTTTTCTTACTAGCAATAGATTGGGTTATGAAACCATCGACATCACACAACTGAAATGGAATCCAGTACTGACTAAACAGCTTGATGATCTGGATTTTGCAGATGACTTGGCTCTTCTGACCCATAACCATAATCAGATGCAAGAGAAAATGAAAATTCTCGATGAGAGGTCACAACAAATGGGCCTGAAAATACACAGGGAAAAGACAAAGATTATGAGAATAAATGCAAGAAATGATAACAAGGTTGAATTTGAAGAAACACCACTAAAGGATGTAGAATCGTACACATATCTTGGCAGTAATAAAGACAAAGTTAGAGGGACAGACAGTGATATCAAAATAAGAATACAAAAAGCAAGAGTAGCTTTCATTGCATTGGGAAACATATGGAGAACAAGAGAAATCAAGTCCAACACGAAAATAAGAATCTTCAACTCAAATGTCAAGTCAGTCCTATTGTATGGCTCTGAGGCATGGAGAGCAACAAAAACAACAACCAAAAGGCTACAGGCTTTTATAAACGGGTGCTTGCGTAGAATAGAAGGACTAAAATGGTATGACAAAGTCACAAGTGTGGAATTAATGACAAGAACCAGACAAGTGCCAGTGGAACAAGAGTTGAGAAGAAGACGCTGGCGATGGATAGGACACACATTGAGGAAACCTGTTGATAGCATTACAAGGAAGTCCTTGTTCTGGAATCCACAGGGAAAGAGAGGCAGAGGTAGACCAAAAAACACATGGAGAAGAGAACTGGATACAGAGGTGAAAATGATGAGGAAAACATGGAAAGAACTTGAGCGGATGGTACAGGACAGAAAGACTTGGCATGTGTTTGTTGAAGGCCTATGCTCCTCGGGGAGCGAAGGGGTATTGATTGATTGATAAATAAACACATGATAAAGCTCGACATAAATAAACACATGATAAAGCTAAATATAAATGACACTATAAAGCTAGATATAAATGACACGGTAAAGCTCGATATAAATGATCGACGGTGGTCCTTTTTTTTGGAATCACCATGGTAAGTGAGGCACAAAACAACAGAACAAGGAAAAGAGACATTCAGACAAACATGAAAGGGTTAAAGAAAGCTCGGAAAGACCATTAACGGACGGCAGAGGACACGAAGGCTTCGCATGACTTATTAAAAGTCTATCGTTCTTAATGAGCTGAAAGGCGATGAATTAATCACATCTATGAGACTAACTGATCTACCTAAAAATGTTTACAACGAACTGTCTGATAAATATGTTTTAAATCTTAGGGAAAAAAAAATTTAAGTGGGGATGGGGGGAGAAGACTTTCTCGTTATCAGACAACATAAAAAGGACCAAACAAAACGGAAAGGGTGGGTGGGGGGGGGGGGGGGGGTATTTCTGCTGAGAATCGGTATGGGCCTTGCCTTAACTTGAACTACAGAAAGGGACAAAACTTCTATAAAGGTATCAACGAGTTTCCTCCTCTTTTTTTTTTTTCTTAGGCACACGGCTCGCCTTTTCTCAGTAACCTTACGTGCCAAATAAGCAAACAAATAAGGAATTTGGGAGTGCACGGGCATTAATCCTGCACTGATAATCAATGGACGAAGATTCACTCATTATTTCAAATTTGTATATATTTATTAAAGGCGTCTCGAAAACCCCTCACGATGCCTCACGGAACCCCTTAGGACGCGTAGCGGAACCCCAAATGGGAATTACTGCTCTATAAAAGCGTTCATTTTCTAAGAGTGAAGTCCGTGAATATAAGAGATGACTTTGTATGAGAGGGCTGCTAGGCTCAACTAGTTCACTGGGCAGGGAAAAAGCAAAATAGGTTGAACAGCTACAGAAGTAGGCTTTGGGAATCCTACAGTAGGCCTCCATCCTAATATCCGGTGAATTCGAAATTCAGGCTCCGCTTCCATGGATGAATAAGGCAGACACCGACTTAATTAAATCCGCCTAGGCCACGAATATTGAATCTGAATTCCTGTAAATAAACCAGTCAGTAGCATTATTTTACGTCACGTCTCCAACCTCTACGAAGGAAGAAGCAATTTGCAGAGTGGGTTTATGTCCCCTGACGTGCTGTCACCCAGAACAGACAAGGCTCTCACGCCTCCAACAATCACACCCCGGGAAGCAGCCGAGGGCGCGGCGATGAACCTTTGGTGAAATCAGCAATGAAGAGAGCTCTAAACACCGTATTGACAATCTGATCCGTCTCCCGCTGTCTGGTTTCAAAGATCAATTAACTCCGGTGCGGCGATATTCCTGCAGCCAATGGAAGGGTTTATACGTTCAAAGCTTTCTTGGGCTAGAAACTAATTTACGGCTGTACGAGCAGTTAAGACTTCGCGCTGATCGGTTATACTAGTGCAGTTTTGTGACAGACGTGTCTGCCGTGATTGCTAGTATAATGAATTCCCAGTTGATGTAATCAGTACTCATGGGAAAACCATTCTCTCTCACTCTTTTTCTCTGTGTATTTGTAAATCTATAAATCGGATACGATAAGGACTTCCGGCCAAGATGGCTCCTTAATTTTTGTCGTTACAAGTTTTCTACATTTACGCAGTCATCAGTCCAGTACAGACCAGTCATATAGTGTAGCAGAACTGCAAGGAAGTCGAGTAAAACCACAAAGGTAGGGAAGCAGTCCCCATATAAATGCATGCTGAAGTCGGATACACTGCGCCGCAAGGCGCGCAACATAGTGCAACGTAAACCGCCTTACGATGACTGATGTGAATATGACTCCACGAGGTAGTGTTCGACCCAAGAGGACCCGTCAGGTGGGAAGAGTGCCGGACCCCTTGCCTCAACTGGATCCATCCAAGATACTGGTGGTCATCTACCTCAGCATCGCGCAGCCAGGGCACGATGTACTAGGGAAAATGACCAAAACACAAAGAAAATAACTCTAAATATATTTCAAAGAAATGCAGAAGGGTTCTTTAAGAAATTACTGCTCGCTAACAAATTACACAATGAACGAATTGACATAGCCTGCATTCAAGAAACACACTTAAATCAACACCATAGATTCTCTGTAAGAGGTTCCGAATCCTTCCGACTTGACAGAAAATGACACAGGGAGGAGTACTTATTTTATTCACAAACTCCTTACCTAGCAGAGAGTTTTCTCTTTCTACAAATGATCAAGCGGAAATTATTGGAGCTGACATGATGACCAGACCATATATATATATACGATTTGAATTGAATGATAGAAGCCAGGACGGACCTTAAGGATATGGCACCAAAGTTGGACGTTATTAAATTGCATATCTTCTTCTCACACTTTTCCATACTGAATGTACCCCCCAGTTATTCTGCAATGAATTTCCTCTTCAGTTATTCTTCAATGAATTGTTCCATCAGTTATTGTCCAGTAAGTTTCTTCCCCCGTTATTTTCCTGTGAATTTCCCCTTCACTTACTGCCCAGGGAATCCCTCCGTCCATAGTTACTTTCCAATAAATGTCGCCCTCAGCTACATTCTAATGACTTTCTTTGATCGGTTATTGTCCAGTGAAATTTCCCGTTCGTTTTATTTTTCTCCATTGTATTTCAGATATAACTTGTCGGTGCGCAACTCACAATTTTTGTACCCAAGGTGACATCTTTGTTTCCGCTCTTAAGCCATGTTCAGACACCGTAAATAACGATAACTTTAATTTATAATGGAATGGTTTTGTCATCTGGTCAGAAACAAAACTGATCAACCACCAATTCTTTCTCTTTCCCTCCTCGTCACCTAAGAGATCTAATAAACCATGCTTTGTGATCTACCAATAGATCAGGATCTACCTAATGCCGACCCCTGGATTAGAGTGGGCATTCTTAAGATGTGTTTCTAACGAATAAGCATTTCTTAACATGTTGAAGTAAAGGTATCAGTGCCGTAGGAGAGGTAAGGTTAGGTAGGTCAAAAGATTAACTTCGAAGTAAGGCGATATATAGCATGACCATCTGCCGTGGATACACTCAACATAACGAACCAACCAATTTTATTTTCCAGGGGTTGATAATCAGACGCGCCTCGTATTCTACTGTTTCTGGCATCCACACATACTTACAAACATAGAGCATACCTCGTCTGGAGCGATTGGCTTTTTAGATCTGTAACAGCATCGGATAACACGGTTGTTTGTAATTTTGCTTATGTAAGTTTTTATGGCCCATCTTTACAGAAGAAGTGTACTGATTATTCTAGGGAATTACTGGTCTTTTCTCTCTAATGTGCGTCTGCGGGACTGCTGAGGGAAAAGCGTACTATGTCCTGTATATGCCATTATTTTTTTTCTCCAGGATATGAGTAGACTCCGCCTTTAGTCAATTGTTTTAAAAATCTAGCCATAATTCGCTTCCCGGGAATTACTGGAGGTTGCACTGACTGACCGCTTATTTCTGTTACACAATCCAGAATCTACCACAGCGCAGACAATTGCTCTGGGAACCCGGGAAAACACTTGGCGGTTTGTAGCCATAGTCTCCAATCCATCATTAACAGAAGGCGCTAATCCGGTTTATGTTTAGACTGCTCTCGTCTCAGTTGTAACTGAAAATGCGTCATATGGGTTAGTGTCGCCATACTGCTGGCAGTCTGGGTAGACTGGGAAAATTATGTTATATAATACAGTCTGGCATGTCCAATAATTAATCACTCTCATCGACTGTAATTTAAACTATAGTTAGCTAGTGTCGTGAAGTGGTCTGTTTCACAACACGTCATTCTGAGTAACTCTTGACTCAAACCGCGCGCCATACTTTGTGAGAACTGCATGATATTTCTTACGAGCGCCTGAAAACATACCTTTATGTTTGTCTAATATTAATTTACGGACCAATCAGAAGGTACCTTATGCAGTGTTTACTAAAGCATTAGGCCGTCAAAATGGCCAGTCCTATTTTGTGCAAACCAGTTGAGATTGGAATTTAACTACAGCTTTAGGAAAGAAGTACTACCTGGAAGAGGTCACTAATGCAATAATGGGAATGTTGCTCTACACGTCTGTGCAGAGACTTCCACGAGAATAGTACTATAGGAAGGGAGAAATCTCTGGTTGAATGCATCGAGACCTCAGGTTAGTCCATAATTTTGCTGTTTAGAGTACGCATAGAATAAAATGCTTTTAAGAAAGTAAAAGACAATTAGATAGGAAGTTAAAGGATAATTCAGAGCGTATTTTAAGCCTTAGATGAATAAAATCGCTCCAGGAATAACGTAGATAAATGAAATCTTAGTTTTCCTGATTTGTACACATAGGCAGATTTTACATACATTTTGGAACGCAAAACACACGGTGGGTAGTAAACTCCCTCTGGCGTCCGGCTTTGGGATATATATAGAACGTGCCCTAGATAGAAAAGCAGGCTATAAGAATTCAAAAATACAGTGAGCATCAGCGGTGCATCTGCTAGCACTTACTTACTTACTTAGTCGTTCCCATTCTACCGTGAGGTGTAGAGGTTTGGAATAGAGAGCGCCAGACAACCCTATCGGCTGTCTTCCTCCTGGCCTGGTTCCATTCTAGTCCTCGGTCTTTTAAAGATTGTCTAATGTTGTGCTCCCAGCGGACTCTTGGTCGTCCTGGTGGTCTAGATCCTTGGCTCTTTGTTTCCCATGCTTGTCGTGGTAGCCGATCTTCTCCCATTCTGCAGACATGGCCAAACCATCTTAATTGGGACTGTTCTACTTGCGTCTGCAGGGGGTAGGATTTAAGGCCTTGACGTATCGTCTGGTTGCGTACCATGTCTCTTGTTACTTCAACCACTTTCCTCAGATACCTCATTTATGAGGTTTGGATCTGGCTTTTGTGGGTTGTAGTCATTGCCCATGACTCGCATCCATATGTCAAGACTGGGACATAGGTGGAGCGGTAGACAGCCATCTTCGTTTTCTTACCAACCTCTCTCTTGCTGAGGAATCCTCGATTTATGGCCTGAAAAAGTCTCCCAGCTGCTGCTTTTCGAGTGGCCAACTCTTCTTTGATGCCTCCCTTTCGGTCTATAATAGCACCGAGGTATTTAAAGTGGTCGACCTGCTCCAGGACCTCCCAGCTTAATCTGATGTCTTCTTTCTTCTCGTGATATCACCATGGATTTTGTTTTAGAGCTGCTTATGACCATCCCTCTCTTCTCCAGCTCTTCCTTCCAGACTTGCAGGTTGGATTGGAGATGTGCCTCTGATTTAGCAATCAGGGCTACATCATCAGCAAATGCCAGATCCGAAATATAGACCTGTCTCATCTTCCAGTACCCCACTTAATACTTTCTTGTTCTCTCCTTACATGCCTTGATGACATCATCCATGAGGAGTATGAAAAGGTAAGGTGATAGGATATCACCTTGTCTTACACCAGTGGTGGTCCTGAACTCTTCTGACTTATGGTTTTTTGTCCTCACATAATTTCTGAAAGACTTGTAGAAGCTCTGTATAGCATGAATCAGAGGTGCTGGAATATTCGTCCTTGCAAAACAGTCCCAAAGTTTGCTCCAGGGGTCCCTGCCAAACGCCTTTTCCAGATCTATGAAACAAAGATGGATCTCACTCTTATACTCAAGGGCCTTTTCACTCAGCTGTCTGAGTGTGAAAATTAGGTCTTGAGTACTTCGGTTTGCTCGGAATCCGCACTGGACCTCATCCAATTGTGGCTCAGCTAGGCGTCGGAGTCTCTGCTCTAGGATTCTAGAGTAGATTTTACCAGGGACACTGAGAAGGGATATGCCTCTATGGTTTCCACACTGTCGATTGTCACCCTTTTTGAAAATTGGTGTTATGATGGCAATTTCCCAATTCTTTGGTATGATCTTGTTGTACCACGCTGCCTGTAAAACCCTTAAGAGTAGTAGGTCGCCTGATGCTCCCATGTACTTAACCATTTCTGGTGTTATACCATCATGCCCTGCTGCTTTGCCCATCTTGATTTTCTCCAGTGCTGCCAGGAACGTAAGGAAGGATGAAAGCAATTGTTTTACTCGATTGTTTAAGCTATTACTTAGTATTTTATACAAGACGTAATCATTGTATGGAGGCGGATCATGGACAAATGGCTCTAACTAAGGATTTAGAAGAAAATTGTAGTCACAGTGAACTGGATTTGGTTGTTACTGTTATAATATGTCCTGTGCATCTGCTAGCACACTGTCTGAAACTGTCTATCATCCCCAACCTTTGTGATAGTGGGATAGTGATGGACAATATAGGGGTTACATTTAATATGTTTCAGGTTATATCCTGTCAACCCAACTACTCTTAAAAGAGTCAGCCACTACTGAAGTTACTACTGGTGCAAGTGCCTTTC
Organism: Oreohelix idahoensis; assembly: GCA_024509875.1. Lineage (NCBI taxonomy): Eukaryota > Metazoa > Mollusca > Gastropoda > Stylommatophora > Oreohelicidae > Oreohelix > Oreohelix idahoensis. Next base: position 277,944 of record JAMPIV010015414.1, on the reverse strand, counting down.
GAGTTCAGAGGACCAGTCATCAAGTACTTACTGCCTGGAGGAAGTTCAGCTAATTTTTCCTTCCAGGACAAGAGTGGAACCAGCTTCATTCTAACAGATGAGTTGCAAAACAAGGCAACTGTAGAGTGTCCGATTCACACCACAATAATAGACAATACGAGTTCATGATGAACAGTGTTTGGGCATAGATATAGCCAGTGATATCCTAACATTCAATGACAGTGAAATAAAAGTGTTAGTAAGCTATAGATAGTCGTCAAGCAGAGATAGTTAACCAAAGAAAGACCTTTCAACAACTTTAATGACTTTTGATACCTTTGAACTATTTTATAATGTTTTATTTATTTACTGTTGTAATTGAATTTGATTTCCTTAAAAGCTTTTCAAACAGAAAAGAAAAACTTAAAAGCTTTTCAAACAGAAAAGCTTGATCCTACCTTTGATATCTATACATCCTTACTCTTTTCAGAGAAGGGGTTATTACTTATAAGACCAGACTCTTATCTGGCACTATCCTGGTATCACCTGATACAACTTTGTGTCCAGGATATCTTATAATTTCAATAACATCGACCCTCTCGTGACAGCGAGTTATAACGGGTAAATCAAAAGTTAAGGGCCAATCTCTGCCCACAGATGATGGTAGAGGGAGGTGCAAAATAAAGGTGGAGGGAGGTAAAAATACTCAAACGAAACTGCTCGAGAAACAGGTGAAAACGACGATGATGAAAATTAAGTAAATATTAAGAAAGCTACAAAAGAACAAAAAATAGAATAAACGAATTCATTCTGTGACGAAGAAGTGAAAATGGTAGTTCCCATCCCTTATAATTGTGAAGGTTTCCTAGGTAATCTATAGCTTGTATGTGTAGCATCCATTCTCAATCCATATTTGCAGTTACTGTATAGCCGTCAGGTAGAACTGAACTAATTACTTTTGATTGTATTCACAAAACTTTTTCATCCTAGGATATACATCAAGTGATGCTCACAAAGAATCATTTATGGCAAATGTTCACTCATACGTTCGTATTTGCATCTCTAATGATACTCAAGTTATACTATTGCTTTGTCATGTAAATTTCTTGAGCTTGACTGCAGAACACACATTTCCAAGAAGACATATCAATAAATATACGCTTGAGACTATAGAATACACTGAAACATCGACGAATATAAGTCACTCGATAATTAACGTTTCTTGTTCGAATAGTTCATGTCTCCGTGGAGAACAGTCATTCATATGTACAAGAGAACATGTTACTTTCTGACTGACAAACTTCGTCGTACTAGCTTCTATTTCTTGTAAGCATAAATTAAGAAACTCGCATAAAATAAGAAAGATATTGTGAACAGACATAGGGGCGTTAGTTACTTCATGAGTAATGTTACAGGAAACTGGACGTTAGTTACTTGATGAGTAATATTACAGAAAACTGGTAGATGCTTTAAATAACCACCATTAAATGGTAGTAAGTCATGTCTAATAAATAAAACAATTTTTAACATGTCGAAGTAAAAGTATCTGAACCGTAGGAGGGACAGGGTTCGGTCAAAAGATTATTAAGATATTATATATATATATATATATATATATATATATATATATATATATATATATATATATATATATATATAAATATATATATATATATATATATATATATATTTTTTTTTTTTTTTTGGTAACGCTCTACCTCTCTTTTCCTGAGGTTTCCATAATGCTTCTATTTAAAGGTGCCTCACAGGATTTCAAAGAAACGCAAGCTGAGGAAAACTGGAAATGATGTGGACGACATGTGGAGTATATTACTCTTTGTCTTCTCCACATGCGCATATGTCTGTCTACCTGACTTTTAATTACCAAACAGATGGTATTTGAGTCTGCAGTGTCTTAACGTTATCACTTTGTTTCTTCTCGGTAAGGATTAGTAAAATCTAACTCGTTGTTATTTAGTAGCTTTGTTCTACGAACAGTCTGATAACTTCGTTCCGCAAACCGTCTGAGAGCTTCGATCCACGAACGTTTAGACAAAATAGAAAAAACAAATGCCTCTGCTAAGTACATTTATTGGCTGCAAATTAACAGGCGCATTGTCTCGCTGTGCACTCACCAATGTTAGTCTCTCTGAATAGTTAAATGGCTGTTGATTATACACAGCATAACTCAGGGAAGATGATTATAAATCACCAATATTCTTACAGCTCTGTACTTTTTTTTTTTTTTTTGCGTACGCCCGCTAATACTCGAGGCGAAATCTCAGGTTATTATTTATGTCTAACCTGACATTGATTTTACGTGAGTATCCCTTTATTTCTTGTACAGAGACAGGTGTCCCTCGCCATTCAGGCAAATACTCGCCGATTTCGGAGGTACCCATTGCAGCTGGGGCGGCTCAGGAGCCGCCAGTCCCTGGTCGACGACACTCCTTCAAATGTCCTCGCCAGGTCTCGAGTTAATCCAGTCCAAATCCCGGTCGACGAAAAATCCTCAAATGCCGTCGCCCGGGTTTGATCCTGTATCACCCGGTCGCCAGAGCGGTGTTCTAACCACTACGCTAGCGCGGCTCCCCAGCTCTGTACTAAATGTAATAGTCCTAGGCTACTCACGGAGATAGAGGGTACGCTAATCTTTCTCTCACAATAATCACTGATGTAAAATTAACCACGCTTACGGCTCACAAGAATACAATATAACAAGGGAGATACTGAAGGCAATAAATGATCGCCCATTGGATAATTTTATTCAATAAACATTTTTTTTTTTTCATTTTAAACAAAAACTGACAACTGGAAATCAAAACTATAAGAACACATCAACATTTTTCACATGTGAATGTACATAATTCTCACATACTACCAGAATGTCTTTCAAGTTATTAAATGCTCATTTACCATAATAATATGTCCACCAAAGAAATATCAGAATGTTTATATATATATATAGTGGGGGTGTTTTTTTTAGGAGAAGGCAGATTGGATGTAAAGGAAGAATAAAAGATATAGATAAGTCTACGAGTTCGAAGGAACTGCCTCTCCTTGGGCAATAGTCTACTAGAAATCCCTAATGCAAAGAGAATTCTGGCAACTAAACAGGATATTTTCTGGACGATAAATTCTTTCTCAGGAATTATACAAAAGGACTATGTAAAGCACATAAGGTTGAGAAAGGAAATTTGGTGTCCAGCCATATTGAATAAAATATCCCGACCCACTGTAAGTTAGTTTAATTATGGATCAGCACCCAGGGTGTACATTTATATTTAAAAACAAAATACAGCCTAATTAAAAGTAACAAGAAAAATAACAACAGACGCTGTTAAGTTAAATTTAGAAAAAAGATATAGATTCTCACAACTTAAAGATTTACAAATTGAACAAAAATAAGTACTCTTAGGTTTAGAAGGAAAAAAAACAACTACTATGGTCATCATATGGACCAGGAGATCTTTTCTATGGTAGTTTTGCTGGTAGGTGTTATATCTCCTCAAGGTCTTTTGTAGCTGCTGAGATGATTTTTGGTCGGACTCTCGTGGTTTGGTCTGTCCCAGCACTGAGGTATAGTTAAACAGTTCTATGGTATCAGAGGGTGGCAAAGTTTGCTTCCCTGGACTCAGTGCACGTCATAAACACGGATGGAGTAAGTCAGCCCTGCTGAATACCTTTTCTGCTTACTGGACTATGACTCAGATTAGAGTCACCTGGTATGACAGCCTAGAGTTGTACTCTGGTATGGGATGGTTGGTAAGGAATGGGTTACCTGGTTGGTAGGGTTTGGTTTGGTATGGTAGCCTGGTTGATAGGGTATGGTTGTTTGGGTAACCTGGTTGATAGGGGATGGTTGGTAGAGGTGGTAACACTTGGTACCATGGACTCGTAACCTGTTTTGTACCCAGGACCCGTAACCTGGTTGGATCGCTCAAGGATTCACTAAGGATTTGGCAACAAGAAGCTAGCCTTGGTTGAGGCCCATAGCTTGTTACTTGCTGGACAGATACCGATTGAATGCCTTAAAACTTTCCAACAATTTCCTGATGGGGTCTCCTCATTTACCTCTTGGTGGCATCATAGTAAATTCTTCTTGAGTCCCAGGGGAATCAGGTTCTCTTCATTTTAAACTGGTCCGAGTGTTAAAGTTTTCCCACACAAAAGGGACGAGTCCAGGTGAATTTTCCAGTTCCATTATGGTGTCTCCCTGTCACAGATGGAAATAGTGCAGCAGTAATCATCCAATTTTTCCCCTCCCCATCTAGTTTATATATTTTTTACTACATGAACGAAGGATTCACCAGTGTAATTAACACGTGGGCCATCTGGCAATTAAGCCCTATGTGAAACAGAGAGCGAAGCGCGAAGCATGGCGTAATAGATTCTTTGATCAAGGGAACACACGATATTCAGTGAGACGGACCTTGGATTGTAAAACTTTCAGATGAAAATTGCGTAGCTGATATTCGGCAAGGCGGAGATGATGAAAGTCAAGAGGTGGTAAAATTACCTTTGATTCAAGAACCAAACGGCAAATTGGCTCGGGTCTGGCAGGGGTGTGACTTTCACATTAAAGAACGATAGTACGGAACATATCAATATATACCATGTCTCTCCGATAGCCATGATCAGTTGCCTGAAATCTGTCTGAATTCACCAGCTCGTTATCTTAAAATTTCTCGTACAGAGTGAAAATTAATAGATTTTCGTGGAGTGTCTCAGTTTTCTGATTGTGGTAATTTATATACTACCCTTGAAGTGATTTAGTGTGTAAAGTTTTCGCTAATATTTTCGGTGCTAATTAAATAACTTATAGCTAACTTTCCAGCCGTAAAGTAAATTTAATTACTCGCTATTTTTCCAGTAAGAGATGTATTATATTGACTAGTACATACATTAAATAACTGTCTACTGACGGCATATATTATTTACTTCTATCAATTTTATGTAATTTTTTTTAATGACTAGTGTTCATATCACGCGTTAACAGAATGATAGGATAAGCTAGACACGTGTGTTTTAAATCTAATTTATAACAGAGTGGTGTAGAGGTCCTATTTTAACACGTGTTAGATATGATATTGATAATTTGGTTAAATGTTAATATTCTCTTTTATATAGGCTGGTCAAAACCTGAGTACTAGCGGCTTTTCTTATGGCCATATGAACTTATGATCATACGAACTTATAATATTATAAGCATCCAAGAATATTTAATATTGATGAGCTTCTTGGTGTGACATGTGCGGTCCAATTTTCCTCATTTTCATGAGAGAAACCAGAATAGAACCATTGAATTATAATATTAACTGGGCCAGAACAATTACCAGATTTACTTATATAAATATCATCAGCCAGCTGTGGCGCAAGATAGTGTCAGCAACATTTGTGTAACTTAAACCTAGCGTTTCCGCCACCTGAGGCTAAACAACCTAGGAACTGTATATGTTCTATTTATTCTACATCGGCGATCACCACGCATGAACCTTACTCCAACCAACTGAAGGCATAGATAACTTATTGTATCCAGTACAAATTTAACACCGACTCTAGCGACTCCTGTGAAATTTGCAGTCAGCAACTACGGAGAGTCTGGGGCTGGATTTGGCAAACTTAAATTTGACACTAAATATATATATTACTTATTAGTGTATTTCCTTGGAATGCCTGCGACAACTACTGGGGTAAGTGTATCGAAAGTGGCTTTTTGAACAGAGAGAAAGAAACTTTATATGGTTTCTTCTTTCTTTTTTTTAATCTCAATAATCTGATTAGTCACGGGATAGTTTACATTAGGAACCTATTCTTTTCCCATACTGACTATTTCATAACTTATTGTTAACCTTTGATCTTTTGGGTTAATTAACCTCTGTTGGGATCGTCCTTTCTTTTCCTTTACCAGAGGGGAGAACCTATTTGATTAATTTTCATTTTGTCTGTAAACCATGATTTCTTGATGCATATGATTTATGTTGTGATTTTCTATTTATAATAAACTTTATTAAACCTTTAGTTATTGTGTCGGTCATCCCCAATCCATTATATGTTATACATAGTTGGTTTTCACGTTCGTGCGTATTTGTCACATAATTGTGTGCATGTGAGTGCAGTGTGACTTGTATTTTCGTACAAGGAGAGAAAGTGCGTCTGATTTAAATATCGTCGTCCAGATAGGCTGGATTAGATAAATTATTCTATCCAGAGACTGTCCTTCCTCTTACACGATCACCCTCGTGAAAAAAACTATATCTTACCCCTTACTTTCACATTGTCATCACTATCACCTCTGCTCAGACAGGGCTATAAACATCTATTACCTATCTGATAAATCATACACGACACTCCCCCACTCTTGATTTACACGCGTTCAGTCAAGAGTTACAAAAGGGTTCACTTCCGGGCTGGTAGATTTTCGGCTGGAAATGTAATCCAAAGAAATGTTACTCCCGTGACCGTGTGGATAGTTTATCTGCCTTGGTCGTGAGAAATCGCAGGTAGCAAGAATAATTTAACAGAAACTTGTAGAGGGGAGTTTTCTCATTATGAGAAAATGAAAAAAGATCTGAAGAGAAATGGTCTTCATTACTAGCTTTAGAGAGAAGTTTGGAGAGGAATAAAATAAGACACAAAAGAAAACGGTCGGTGAGAAAGTGGAACACTACCTACACGCACACACGCACACACACACACACACATATATATCGCTGATATCGAACTAGACGACGTAGAATATTAAGTACATTTTAAATCAACCGCGCTGCTGCAATGAATCGACAAACTCATCATCATCATTTCCTTTATTTGCTCTTTATGGGGCATGTATTCCTCAATGCAGCTGGCACCTTTACAGGAAGCCTGCATTAAGCATACACATTCTCTTACAGCGATGGTTTCTATAGGAATTTGTTTTACATGATGAGGTTGCCAAAATATATTAGGCGCCGTTTACGACATGCCTGACGGAGCAGTAAGCATATTCTTTCTTTGTCGCATCAGAGTTCCACGGGACCCACAAGGAGCAATCTACAAAATAATATAATAATAATTTTCTTGGTACGTCCACTAACGACACGCTACGCTTGTTATGGAAGGCAATGATTTAAACATCCAAATCCATGCGAAGGCAAACAATTACATCCCTTGATCCAGCGAGGCCAAATAATTGCATCCCTTGACAAGTAGAACTCGGTGTAAATATTCTCCTTTTACTAGCGTCAACTCGCAAGCGGTTGAAGGAAGCAATTGTGTTTTAACATTTTTAAAGCAAATATTTCGATTACCACAGTATTGTGACGCTGAGAATACATTCATCTTGCTCGCTTCTATTACGCATAAATAAACATAGTTGAATATTTTTAAAGTGCATATACCAAGGCAGGTCGGTGATTTAATGGTTAGAATGGCTGCCTTCCATAGAAACATTCTGCGTCTGATTCCCGGCAAGTGGACATTTAAAATTTAAAAACTCAGTCACCTGCCTTTAGAGCCGCGGTAGCGCAGTGGTTAATGCACAGGCTTACCAGATCGGTGGTCCATGATTCCTTCCCCAGTTGAGGTGGGATTTTTTAGACCGCAAACGGCTCCGGGGTCAACCCAGCCTCATGAATCGGGTACCAGAGCAACTTCTGCGAAGGTTAAGGCGGCCGGCGTGATGCTGACCACATCACCCCTAGTGTGCCGATGGTCAAGAAAATATGGGCCTAACAACATATTCCCAATATGCCTCAATGGGCGTGTAACGGGATCCTTTTTTTTTTAAAACCTGCCTTTAGTTTTTATAAGTGTGTTTCCATTATTTATAACTGTCTGTGTGGGTTGACTGGCTTACTTTCTCGGTTTAACGTGAACGGTGGAAGACAACGGAAAGGAAAAGTTAAATACATGAAAAATAGTGCCATCCTCAGGATTTAGGACAAAAATGGCACACCATAATTCTCTGTCGTCAATTCTTGATGGGTTCTTGTTAGTATAGCTGGCATTCTGCGTGCGATTCCGGGCAGACTTTATTTATTGATTTACAGTATTTTAATTCAGCCATCCGTCCTTAGTTATTATAAGCGTCTTTGTTAATTTTAGTTTCAAACTGGCTGTGTGTATTGAGAGGCTTAATCGCTCGATGGAAGGTGAGAGCTGGAAGGTAATCGTTCTATGGAAGATGACAGCTGGACGGTAATCGCTAGATGGAATGCGAAAGTTCAAAGGTAATCGCTAGATGGAAGGTGAAACTTGGAAGGTAATTGCTCGATGGAAAGTGAAAGTTGGAGGGTAATCGCTCGATGGAAGGTGAAAGTTGGAAGGTAATCGGTCGATGGAAGGTGAAAGTTGGAAGGCAATCGCTCGATAGAAGGTGAAAGATGGAAGGTGAAGGAAAGAAACTGCTATTCTCAGAACATGAGTGTCGTGAGGTGGTCTGTTTCACAACACGGTCTTCTGTATAATTCTGAGTAACTCTGACCACACCGCGCGCCATACATTGTAAGAACTGTATGATACATTGGCCAATGGAAAGACTTCCTTATTCGTGTGTTTACTGAAACGTACTAGGCTTAACATGGAGTCTCAATCCGTGCAACCGAGTGAAGGTTGCCATTTAATTACATAAGTAGGAAAGAAGTACCACCAGGAAGAGGTCTCTAATTCAACAACAGGAATGTTACTTTAGAGGTAGGTGTAAAGACTTTCTCGACAAGTTGGTTATTAAGAGAGAAAAATCGAGTGGAAAGGCCTCGACACATCAGGTTAGTCCTAATTTAGCTGTTTAAAGTATGCATAAAATAAAATGCACTTAGGAGACAAAAAGATTATTAGATAGATAGATAGATAAACAATAATTCAGGGTATAATTTAAGCTTTGGATGAATAAAAATCGCTCCAGAAATAAGAAAGATCATTGGGAAAATAGTTTTTCATAATTGAACAGAGAGACAAATTATGCCTCATTTTGAGATTCGCAATACCACTTTAGCCCCCTGCGTTCCGATACGCCGGCTGTGCTAGTATAAATAGACCTTGCCCTTGCTAAATTGAAGCCATAGGATTTGAAAAGCACAGCGAGCAGAAGAAGCGGTAAAAGTGTTAATGACGTATGCCTTTGCCAACTGCATCTGAAGAGCAGACCATAGATGCCCATTAACAGCTCGTCTGTGTGTGCCTGAGGGTAAGAAAGAATATATATATATATATATATATATATATATATATATATATATATATATATATATATATATATATATATATATATATATATATATAATTATATGTATTTCTATTAATTCACTACAGTGTGCGATAGGGAGTGTGTAGACGTGTTTCTGCAGCCATTGTGTAATTTCTGAAGGACTTACCAGACTGTGTATATTCAAAATAAATTGCGAATGATGGCAAAAGTGTGTCTGTAGGTTTGGAAAAGCATTTAAAGAATTATTTCTTGTTGGAATGGGACTGTTGCGCACATATTTTTGATGCACAGATTACAAAAATACGATATGACTAATTGATATGAAAAAGAGATTACTTTTGTTACAATCAAAGTTATATCACCCATGATTTGATTTATACTTTTGATTATGTGGATGATTTCCCTTGAATATTGATCTGGCGGATTAATACCGAATTTATGTAATTTCTCATTTGTTAGGGCCAGAAAATAGATTGATTTTGTTCAATATGTTTATGGCCTGAATTTATATGCATTACTTGTCTAGTACAAGAAGATTCAGTCTTATATTGTATATCTTTGTATGTTTAGGTCGGACTATATTCTTTGTGCCGAACACTGGGGCAGGTATTCGTTTTTCGAGGCATGCGTAGGGAGTCTCGATAATGCCGCCTGATATGGCTGAGTGTGTTTTTCTTGGGCTGGTCCTTTTCGAGGTTGAAAAGTGATTCGTGCATGTTTTTCCAGGAGGAGTTAGTGTCTCTGCAAGAGTCTATTTGTCAGAGATTCTCCTCATGCACTTTGTTATTAATTCGGACTCCAGGTAATGCCAGACCCTTCTTTTTGATGATCTCTAAGTGGGTAGACCTAGATGGATTTCGTGCCTCGAACATCGTTGGTCATTTATATACCATTGAAGATGACAGGTTTCCCAACAGAGCTTAGGTCTACATGTAACAACCTTAGTAATGTGGAACTGTAGGGAAACTCTAGGAAATTATTGATATTCAAATTGTGAATTAACTTTGGCTTATCATTATCCTTCTGCTGGGTGAGTGAGCAAAACTCAGGAAGGCAGCCATCTTGTTTTCTTGTCATCATTATGAATCACTGTCAAGAGAACAGTCTATCAAACTTATTATCGGACAGTGATATGGAGATCTCACTAACATGAAAACCCCTATCGTGGTTTAACTTTATTACATGAATATTTTGATATATGTCGCTGGAGAACTTAGCCAAGGAAAAGGTTCGGCCAGTGAACTCTTTGTATGTTTACACACCCACACCCACTGATGCGTTCAGTCAGTTAGAGGATGTGGCAATAGTCTGCCAGAACATTGAATGGTTACCTTATATCTTCCAGCATATTTGAATGCTGCATGAAATATGATCTACTGTTCAAATGCCTAATGATATATATGTCAACATGTTCCTATGACTATGTTCCGTGCTGTCCTGATGTGTGCGTCCCTATTAAACGGTGTGAAATGCCCGCTGTAGTTCAAGTCGTCATTGCCTTGCATAAGAGGGTGTGAGAAATATTATCAAGTGGTCGAGTACACAGAACCATTACACCATTCGCGTTACTTGACACTCCCACTCAATGTCAACATGACAGGTTCATTCGATTATGCAGAAGTAACTCGAAGAAGACCTTCTTCAGTGATGACCAGTACACGACTCTAAAACATAACACCCGCATCCAGACATTATCAGTGGTGGCATTTCGGCTTTTATCAGTGGTAGGCCAGATCCCTGGGTTTATTGTACCAGACCATTCCTGACGCCAAATACGACACGCAAACACGGATTTACAGGTTGACAGTACAACTACACAGTCGAAGTCAGCATGACCTGTCTTATCAAGTGAATACAGAATCTAGGTCAGCGCTTGATGACATTTTGCAGTACAGGCAGTAATTAGGCCAGCGTTGTGTAGTCATTTTTTCACAGATCAGCGCTTTGTGACATGTTGTGGTACAGACTTTATTTATGTCAAGTAGACATTGATACACAAGTGAAAAGTTCACCATATTAACAGGAAGGCCATAAACTGTTCGGTTGATGCAGTAATATTGAGAAGTTAATATATTTCATCCGTGGATCTTCTATATACTCATTGTTGAACTTTGTAATAAATTAGTTCAAGAATTTAAGAACTTATTAAAAGTGGAAAATTATTTTGAGTAAAAGCTTAGCCTTCTCCACAACACATCTAATTGATTAATGTATGCATTTATGCTATTGATGTTTACATGTTATTTGTGTATATGTATAGTTGTTTATATGTCCGTGGGCGGTTGGTGAGGTGACTAGCACAAGAAATACCGAGTAATATTGGTCTTGTACTAGTGTTCCATAGGGAGCAAATTTCTTAATTGAAATTTGCTAGCGACAACCTGTTGCTATTTCTGTTAGTTGTTAAGACACGTTTTTCTTCGTTGTTTTTGTTAATAATTTTGTGTTCCTTAGTTTTGTTTGATTTGTTCGTATTTGTAGATCTACTCTGTCCTATAATTTATTTCTATACACCATTTATATTTATACTCTGTGACATCATTTGTTTTGTTTAGTTCATTGCAGTTATCATCACAGATTCTGTGATTATTTACTTACTTCAGTTCCTTATATTTAATTTAATTTGATTTCTGCAATTGTTTTCATATTGTCTTTTATGCTTGTCCTTTGTTAATGTCTTTGGTTGACAGATAATAGGAGGTATATTTGAATACACTTATATGATAGTAGGGAGCCGCGCTAGCGTAGTGGTTACAACACCGCTCTGGCGACCGGGTGATTCAGGATCAAACCCGGGCGACGGCATTTGAGGATTTTTCGTCGACCGGGATTTGGACTGGATTAACTCGAGACCTGTCGAGGACATTTGAAGGAGTGTTGTCGACCAGGGATTGGCGGCTCCAGAGTCGACCCAGCTCTAATGGGTACCTCCGAAATCGGCGAGTATCTGCCTGAATGGCGAGGGACACCTGTCTCTGTACAAGAAAAAAGGGATACTCACGTAAAAAATCAATGTCAGGTTAGACATTAATAATAACCTGAGATTTCGCCTCGAGTATTAGCGGGCGTACGAAAAAAAAAATATGATAGTACAGGCCAGTACTTTATTATTATTATTACTGTACAAGGAAGTATACAAGACCTGTTTAAGGCTTGTCTCCCACATTGATTGGGATAGAAAGATATTATTTTCCACAGGTACTCAAGTGATCATTTGTTTCATGATAACCATATAAGGTCTTTGACTAAGACTAAGAGAGTGAAATAAAATAAAGTGAGTATACAAGTCTATAGTATAGACTTGTCTCCCATTAAAGTGGGATAAGGTAATTTATTTACTTTTTCAGGTTACCGATTTCATAAGACAGGATGGCTAATTTAGATTACTTTATCCAGCAAGGGTTAACCCTTGGTAAGTCTGGTAAAGAATTGGAAGAATATTCATCTGCTCAATTTGCCATTGCATTAAAATCAGAAGAGAAAAAACAAAAAGATGAGAATAAATGGAAAGCAGAAATTGAACAAAAGAAGATAGATGCTGAGAATTTCAGATTGCAGATGCAAGCTGAGGAGAAAAAAGCTGCTGCTGAGGAGAAAAAAGCTGCTGCTGAGGAGAAAAAAGCTGCTGCTGAGGAGAGAAAACTTCTAATAGAAGAAAAAAAATTAGAAGCTGCTGCTGAGGAGAGAAAACTTCTAATAGAAGAAAAAAAATTAGAAGCTGCTGCTGAGGAGAGAAAACTTCAAGCTGCAGCTGAGGAGAGAAAACTTCAAGCTGCTGCTGAGGAAAGAAAAGAAATAAGAGAACATGAACATCAGAAAGAACTTTTAGCATTTGAGTTAGAAAAAATGAAATTGACAAATATGAGTATTGTTAATCAATCATCTGGTGGTAATGTTAAACCCTTTACTTACAAGGTCAAGGTACCAGCGTTCAACTCTGCCAGTGATGACATAACATTCTGGCTTGATAGATTTGAACGTGCTTGTCGAGCTCATAATGTGGATAAATCACAATATGCTAATCAGTTGTCTGAGAATCTAAAAGGTTGAAGAAGCTGACAAGGATAATTATGAAGTTATCAGGGCAGCCTTGATAAAGAAGTACCAATTGTCAGAGGAAGGTTATCGTATTTTGTTTAAGACAATGGTAACAGAGACAGGGGTAGAATTCTCAGAATTCATTGCAAAAGCACGTCTTACATTTCAACAATGGATTGAATTATCCAAAATAGAGAAAACATATGAAGCTCTTATGGATTTGTTGCTCAGAGACAAGATCATGTCCTCTGTGAACAAACAATTCCTTGAATTTTTACACGAGCGTAAACCTCAAACATTAAAGCAAATGCAAGAATTTTGTGACCAATATGTCACGGCACACCCTGACGTAACTCTTAGCAACACTAAGATTAAAGAGGGTATGCCAGTTGCGTCAGCAACACAATACAATAATAATTACTCACACAAATTCCAAGGAGCTCAAAATAAATTTGATAAAAAGGTTAGCTGGAATAGGTATCAAAATCAAGGTAACCACTCAAATCAGGGTTCTTCTCCGAAAAACTGGAATCGGGCTGACAGTCCTCGATACTCGATGGGTGGCCATAATTATAGACATTTCCGCAAAGGAAGTCACTATAGGAACTACCCAAGTTCTCCTTCATGGAAACAACAAAACCAACAATACAGAGACACTCATTATAATGAGCATGATGATTATGATCATGAATATTATTATTCAAACCCAAATAGGGGTTATAACAGAGGAGGCAATAATAACTATAGAGGTTATGATAATCGAGGTAGATCACAATATAAAAGACGTAAATCACAGTACCAGGCTAACTCTGCACAGCAAGAGTTCCATGAAGCCGGTAATCAAGCTAATGATAAGAAAGACTCTAATAATGTGGGATGTTCTGCTTTCGATTTTGGTAGAGCATCTCAATGTTCCCAATGCAAAACATTATTCGATCCAACCACGGTTTCTACTTTAAGCTGTGGTCATCCTCTTCCCGCTCTCCCTGCGTCAGTCGCGCATGATGGAAGATGTGCTCTTGTCTTGAATAGAGGTCTAGTAGATGGTACTCCGGTCTCAATTCTTTTCGATTCCGGGTGCACAACCATTGGAGTGAGGCAGTCACTCATAGATCCTTCTCGAGCCACTGGCAAAGTAATCAAATGCGTAACATTTGGTGGCACACTGGAGAAGTACTCTACTGCCATTGTCAACATTGCTACTCCCTTCTTTACAGGAGATGTACACGCATGTCTTCTCCCGAATCCGATCGCTGATCTTATAATCGGTCGCATTCATGGAGTGAAAGAATGCACTCCGCAACAAATTGTTGATTGTGAAAATAAGAATATGCAAACTGCTAATGCTGTAGTCACTAGGGCTCAAGCTCTTAACGTGCCTCAATCTTCACCTTCTGAAGATAACGATACACAGAACCAAGGTGATCCCTTGGAAATTTCTCGTGACTCCTTCATAAAGAAACAGGAAGATGATCCTACTTTAAAAAAATTCTTCACGCTTGCAACAAAAGGTGATCCAAATAAAGATACAAATCGTAAATCTTGGATTACGATGAAGAATGGCGTACTTGTACGTATGGTACAAGACTCCGCTAAGTCTAGTCATTCTCAAATTCTTGTGCCCAAAAATATGAGAGTTAAAATCTTAGAGCACGCTCATGATTCTCAGTGTGCTGGGCATTTGGGTTTTTCCCGTACTAAATCTAGAGTTCTTGAATCTTTCTGTTGGCCTTTTGTGAACAAGGACATACAAATCTATTGTCGATCTTGTAAGGTATGTCAAGAAGTTAAATCCAAAGGTCCACGCCATGCTGCACCTATTCAGACTGCAGATATTCCAATTCGACCATTTCAAAAAATGGCGATAGACATCATCGGTTCATTTAAGACAAAGTCTGCTAGAGGACACCAATTTATCTTGACGTGTGTGGATATGTGCACACGTTGGCCAGAGGCTATTCTTCTGAAGAGCATAACTACTGCCGATATTGCAGATGCTCTTTGGCTCATATTTTCTCGTCTGGGATTTCCAGGAGAAATATTATCAGACCATGGTACCCAACTCATATCGGATACCATGTCTCAAGTAATGTCGACTCTTAAGATAGAGAGATCTCTGAGTAGTATTTATCATCCTATGTCTAATGGGATGGTAGAACGTCTAAATAGAACGCTTAAAAACTTGTTAGGTAAGATTACTGAAGATCATCCTCAGGATTGGGACAGGGTTTTACCCGCGGCTCTCTTTGCATACAGAGAGGTCGCCAACGAACATACAGGATTTTCTCCCTTTGAACTTGTTTCTGGTGCGAAACCGCGAGGTCCTATGTCATTACTTCATTACCTTATAACTGCTGATAATATTGTCGATGACACAAAATCCTCTTACGAATATGTCATTGCACTTAGACACAAGATTATCGAAGCATGTAAATTGGCAACTGCTTCTTCTGAATTTTCGAAACAGAAGGCAAGGCAATTTGCCAATAAGAAGAGATGCTTGCGACAACTTTGTCCAGGTGACAAAGCATTTGTCTTACTACCATGTAGGGAAAACAGACTTCTTATTTCTTGGAAAGGTCCGTACGATGTAATATCAAAAGTTTCCGATGTTGACTATATCGTTGATATTGACGGGAAGCATAAAACCTTCCACATCAACATGCTCATGGATATCCATGAACGTTCGGATTATTTACAACCTGTTTTCCAGGCAACGGACGATTCTCCGGTCCCACATGGACATCACTCATCACTGTCAGTAATACAGGATGAGGAAACGAGTTTCTCGGATGTGAATCTCCATTTTCCGATGATTCCACTTCATTCTAATGAGTCATGGAAAGATGTTACGGTTTCTCCCGAGTTATCTCTAGGAGAACAGAAACAAGTTTCTACTATGTTACAACAATTTCAGGCTGTCTTTACTGACATTCCTGGTCAAACTGATGTCATTGAACATGACATTA
This sequence comes from Oreohelix idahoensis, assembly GCA_024509875.1. Lineage (NCBI taxonomy): Eukaryota > Metazoa > Mollusca > Gastropoda > Stylommatophora > Oreohelicidae > Oreohelix > Oreohelix idahoensis. Next base: position 261,771 of record JAMPIV010015414.1, on the reverse strand, counting down.
TTCTTACTGACCATAATCCTATAAGAGTCAGACCGTATCCTATCCCGATACATTTCCAAGCTCAGGTTGAGAAAGAGTTGGATGAGATGATAGATCTGAAAATAATTGAACCATCCACATCAGCATATTCTTCGCCGATGGTTATTGTACGGAAAAAAGACAATAACATACGTCTGTGCGTGGATTATCGCAAATTGAAGCAAGTGACGAAATTCGATGCTGAACCTATGCCTTTACTAGAAGAACTACTTACTAGACTATCGAATTCTCATTTCTTCACTAAACTTGATTTGTCTAAGGGATATTGGCAAGTTCCTCTATCCGAACACGCCAAACCATTTACTGCTTTCTCGACACCAAGGGGTCTATTCCAATGGAATTTCATGCCTTTCGGACTTATGAACGCCCCTGCAACATTCGTACGCATGATGCGTCGAATCCTATCTCATCGCTCAGATGTCATTGCATATCTTGATGACATCTGTCTTTTCAGTGATACTTGGGAAGATCACTATAACGGGTTAAATGAACTATTGTCTATCTTACGCGAGCATAACCTGACAGCAAATCCATCTAAAGCTTGTATTGGTTTTAGCGAAATATCTTTCTTAGGTCACCGTGTTGGTCATGGTTTCTTAAAAACAGAGGATCATAATACAAGTAAAATACTTAACATTTCTATTCCTAAGACTAAAAAGCAAGTGCGAAGTCTCTTGGGTCTAATACAATTTTATGGACGATTCATTCCGAATCTGTCCTCAATCATGTCACCTCTTTATTCCTTGTTAAAGAAAGGGTCTTCTAATATAGTCCATTGGACTCAAGAATGTCAATCCTCTTTGGATAAGGATAAAACTATGTTTTCTACTTCACCTATTTTAGTGTTACCTACTAAAGATAAGACATTTATTCTTCGTAGTGACGCTTCATCCACAGGGATTGGAGCAGCACTAATGCAAGAGTACTCCGGAACTCTGCATCCTGTGATGTATATTTCTCGGAAACTAAATGCCACAGAGAAGAATTACTCGGTCCTAGACCGTGAGTTATTGGCTATGGTTTGGTCACTCCTGAAACTTCAAAGATTTCTTCTTGGCCCGCATTTCATTGTGGAAACGGACCAGAAAGCTCTTACGGCTATTCAGAGTAAAAATCTGAAGAGCGCAAGATCAACGTGATACGCGATTGCTCTTCAGCCTTTTCATTTTTCGGTGCGAGCTATCCGTGGTTCAGAAAATGTGATGGCAGATATCTTATCTAGATGCCCACATGATTCCACCTAACCGTTAGATCCTGATATTTTTACAGATCTAACTCTACTACACTTTTTTCTATACTAAAATATGTACACATATGTATATTCATACTAAAATATGTACACATATGTAATATATAATATATTGATTGTATCACTACTGAGCGATTCATTGATGTATATTCACCGCTGATCTTTCGATGGTTTTTTTCGTCTTTGATAATCATGATGTTAAGATACCTAAAATGAATTTTTTTGGATAAACTATTGTAGAAAGTGTGGCATTGCCAGTATTGTAGTATGCGTTGGTGACACCTCTCTGGAAATATTTATACTTAGAGAAATACTTTCTCTGAGACATTGAGATATATTCTCACTTGTCGTGCCATATGACGACATAGCCTCACATTGAGCGTTACATTTGTTTGGAATGCTTATCATCTGCGCATTGTTATTCGTGCGTTGTGAGCCTGTTGTATGATGCTCCTAGATGTATTTCCAAAAAAAAGTACCATTTTTTTCCCGGGGGGGTGTGGTAATCTGTTGCGCACATATTTTTGATGCACAGATTACAAAAATACGATATGACTAATTGATATGAAAAAGAGATTATTTTTGTTACAATCAAAGTTATATCACCCATGATTTGATTTATACTTTTGATTATGTGGATGATTTCCCTTGAATATTGATCTGGCTGATTAATACCGAATTTATGTAATTTCTCATTTGTTAGGGCCAGAAAATAGATTGATCTTGTTCAATATGTTTATGGCCTGAATTTATATGTATTACTTGTCTAGTACAAGAAGATTCAGTCTTATATTGTATATCTTTGTATGTTTAGGTCGGACTATATTCTTTGTGCCGAACACTGGGGCAGGTATTCGTTTTTCGAGGCATGCGTAGGGAGTCTCGATAATGCCGCCTGATATGGCTGAGTGTGTTTTTCTTGGGCTGGTCCTTTTCGAGGTTGAAAAGTGATTTGTGCATGTTTTTCCAGGAGGAGTTAGTGTCTCTGCAAGAGTCTATTTGTCAGAGATTCGCCTCATGCACTTTGTTATTAATTCGGACTCCAGGTAATACCAGACCCTTCTTTTTGATGATCTCTAAGTGGGTAGACCTAGATGGATTTCGTGCCTCGAACATCGTTGGTCGTTTATATACCTGTAGAGCCCTTTTCGTAGACCTCTACACTTCTTTACAGATGAAGGTAGTCTTATATTATTAATACATGGTCCTACCTCTGTAATAACTTTACGCACCGACTTACATGAGAGTAAGTCTTATTGGTGAGTTTGATTTCATTAGCGCACGGTTGTGCACTAAGGCGTATAGGGGTTATCCTATCCGCACGTGTATCTAGACAGTCGGTTGACGTCATGAATGGGTTTGAGAAGCAAGAATCCCAAGTTACAATAATGAATCTTCGGGAGTTCGAGACCCGTGTTTTGGGTAAAGTATTTTTATATTGAGACCCGGTCCTGCGGATTAGCAGTCGTAGCCGGTGGTCATCCACGTAAGTGCTGAGTCGTTGGAAGAGCCAAGTATATACTTATTGTGATAATAATGATCGTTCTTCACAGTCGTGAGTATCTAGTCGATAACAGGTGACTAGCCTGTACCGAAATGGATTCACAGCTGTAGATATAATTTTGTATGCCAGTAAATGCCTATCAAGGGGATCGGCGGTAACTACCGTGGATCTAAGTTATCTATATAATATTAGGAAGCCGTTGGGGCCAGTCACGGCAACAGAACAAGAGGTAATTCAAGTATCAATGCCTTAGTAACTTTACATGCCTAGAAGGTATTTAGTAGGAACCTGCACCTACGTTCTAATATGTTTTGTTGATGAGGACTTCTTTAAATCGGGATCTTAGATACTACCAAGTATAATGAGAATCTCTTGTCCTTGAGGAAAGGTCAACCGTGATCAAAATAACCTTGTACTGACTACTTCATGACCTTTATGACTATTAATGTATTTACTCAGAGACCTATTCAGAATTTGCTGGAGGATTCTTCTGAGACTATTTATTTGAATTATTATTGAGGACATGCGTCCATAATCATCATGTCGAATTATCTATTAACCGTCAACGTTGAGTGTTTCGTCCCGTATGATGTGATGTCAATAAACAATGTATGAACTTTCAATTAACGAGTTTGGACTATCAAAGTATTGGCACTTGTTGATGTGCCTACGTTGAGCTTGCATCTTATTGCATCAAGTATTAATACATTCGCGGGATTTGCACGATTGACTCAAGAACATAAACAGTCCCAACAATTACATATCCACCACCAACAGTAGCAATAAGAGAGCAGAAAGAGTTTTCAACAATATGGCGGCGCAGTGTGGTCTGAAAATATGCAGTTTTCAGTAGCGGAATCGAACTCAAGCCTACATTCAAACTCGGTTGAACACAAATAGGGTATCTTTCAAGGCGACAACATCTTGGACCTTGCAGCAATTCTAACGGGCATCCAATGTCAAGGACAATCCAGGGATTTTAACTGTCAAGTTTCGACATTAGACTACGGCATTACAATACTTCAAGTAGATGACTTAAGCATACAGTCCCGGATGCGAGGAATATTGTTTTTTTAGCCGGTTGAGATAAGTAAAAACGTCGTGTTGTCATTACACCGTTTTACGTTTAACTGTGCCTTGACTTAGTAATATGTCCACTACTCTTTATTCATGTTGCATGTTCTATGTTTAATGTTTATCGTGGGAGGTTGGGAATGGCGACTTAGGACGGAAAAATACCAGTTTCACCACAGGTCCGTCTTGAGTGTTCTATAGGAATTATTTTGCAGACTTCCCTCAGTGGAATGTTCCTATGCGTGAGCATAGAAGGATCTTTGGTCCACTGTGTCTGGTAGTCTGTGACACCTGACTGTTCAGTTGTAGTGTCAAGTTTTAATTGTTGTTTTCATAGCTATTTTTATTCGTACCTTAGTTTTATGATGTATTTTGTTAGTATTATGCGTCCTTCTAACCTGACTGTCGTTCAGTTTCTTACACCATTGATGTCTATACACTGTGTTGTCAACTGTCTTGTGTATTATCGGATCGTAGATGTCATCGTAATTTTTTACGACATTCTATTTTAGTTCCACATTTTAATTTTGTTGATTTCTACGACTGTTTTCATTTGTCTTGATTATCGTGTCGTGTCAGTATTGTGCTATTGTCTGTCACGTTATTGCTTTCATACCATTTCATGTTATAAATTACTTTATTAATTATTAATATAATTGCCTATTATATGACTTGAATTTACCGTTCTAGGACAGGAACGAAGACCATTTGGTGAAGTAACATTTTATGTAGAAATATTTCAGAATAATTTTGAATAATGTCTACCTTAGACTATTTTATTAAGCAGGCTAAGGCGCTTAATATACCTCCGGAAGAGATTAGATCATTTGCTATGACAGAATATAAAGAATCTCAAAGGTTGGAATCTCAAAGATTAGAAGCTGAGAAATTAAGATTGGAAAATTTGAGATTTGAGGCGGATGAAAATGAGAAAAAAATGAGATTGGCCGCTGAATTAGAAGAGAAACGGGCTGAGGAAGATGAAAAGAAGAGGAAATTTATGGCTGAGGAAGAGGAGAAAAAATGAGATTAGCCGCTGAATTAGAAGATAAACGATTTCAGCGTGAGGTAGAACAGAAAAGATGGGATGCTGAAGAAAAATTTAAAAGAGACGCGGCAGAAAAAGAAAGGCTACTTAAAATTGAAATGGAAAATAAGCAAAGGGATGTTGCAGAAAAAGAAAGACTACTTAAAATTGAAATGGAAAATAAGCAAAGGGATGCTGCAGAAAAAGAAAGACTACTTAAAATTGAGATGGAAGTTAAACAAAAGGAGATAGAAGTTAAACAAAAGGAAATGGAAGAAAGGAGATTAATAGCTGAACAAAATGCAAAAAGACTTCAGCTTGAGACACAAGAGAATGAAAAGAAACGTCAGCATGATTTGAAACTTGCCGAATTGGAATTTGATAGAATAAGATTGTCAAGTGAATGTAATACACAAAAGACTCAGGAAGGCCATTCTTCATCTAGACATGAGAATTTTAGAGAGATTCATCTCAAATTGCCTAAATTTACTCCACCATCCGACGATGTCATATTTTTTTTGGACAGGTTTGAGGCTACATGTCGATCGTACAACTTGGATAAATCATTATATTGCACCCACTTATCCAGATTACTAACAGGAGAGGCAATGGCTGTTTATCACACTACTAGCTCTATAGATAAAAATGATTATGACGCTCTCAGGGCCGCTCTTCTAAACAAATTTCAGATGACAGAGGATCAATACAGACTTAGGTTCAAGTCTATGCTCCCACAATCTAGCAAGAATTTTGATGATTTTCTTTCTCAAATACGTCTTACCTTAGAACGATGGATAGAACTATCCAAGATAGAGAAATCGTATGATGGTATTTTTGACTTATTACTTCGCGATAAAGTTTTATCAGCAGTAAGTCCTGCATTTCTTGCGTTCCTACATGAACGTAAACCAGGTAATATAAAAGAAATGTCAGAACATTGTAAAAATTTCTGCACTGCTCATCCTAACATGGATGTCAGCAATGCACAGCTTAAAGACGATTTACCCGTTGCTTTCGCCATGCAACAAAACAATTTCCCTAGAAATCGTTCGATAAGTAGCGATAGAAATTTTAAAAAGGGAAGTAATAATAATTTCAACTTTGGTCATTTTCAAAAGGGGAAACAATACTCACATTCTGCTCCATTTAATGTATCATGGGGTCAATCTCACAGATCTCGAGATTTTAGTAACAACAATCCTAGATATAATCAAGGTAATAATAATAAACAACATTGGAGATCTCAATCATATCATCCTGAAAATAGAAATAGATTTATGAATAAGTCATTTCACCAACATCACAACAGTGATAACTTTCATGGGCAGATTCAGCCAAATTTTTATGATAGCAGAAACAATAATTATAGCAATTTTAATGACAATAATCAGGTTCGATCGCGACGAAGAGATAGATCGTCGAGCAGACCACGACAACATTCAAATGTTGCTTCAATTGAAGCACAAACTAACAAAGGTAATGATACTAATGTTAATCAACATAACGCTATGTCTTGTATCGATCTAGAACAGGTAAAGACATGTCAAGAATGCTCAACGCTATTCCAGCCCAAGGCGATCACAACGCTGCGATGCGGGCACACTTTACCAAGTCTACCCGTAGTTTGTACGGCTACTTCTGCATCAATTCACCATGGGAAAGGTTGTTTAAAATTTAACAGAGGATACGTCAACTCGATTCCTTGCTCTGTCTTGTTTGACTCAGGCTGCAGTACTGTCGGAGTGCGGAACTCTCTGATCGACCCCTCCTTGGCCACAGGCAACGTGGTCAAGTGTGTCACATTTGGTGGTACTGTGGAAACCTTCCCTACAGCAATCATTGACTTACATACACCTTTCTTTTCAGGGAAGATACATGCCTGTCTTCTGCAGAATCCAGTTAGCGATGTGAAACTTGGTTGTATACACGGTATAAAAGAGTGTACACCAGAGCAAATTAATGAATGGGAAAAGCGACACATTCATGCTGCAAATGCAGTTGTTACCAGAGCGCAAGCTACTGAATTGTCGCGTGAATCAACTTCTGAACCTACGGTTCATAACAGTAATGATGATGATTCTCCTATTTCAAGGGAGCTTTTTGCTAATTTACAAAAGAATGACAATTCTTTGCAGAGATTTTTTAAATTGGCGACTAAGAGTAATAATAACAACACAAATGCAAAGTCTAGACACCAATTTGCCCTAAAAAAAGGTATTTTAGTTAGATTACTAAGAGAAACAGATTCATTGGTGCGTTCACAAATTCTGGTCCCGTCTGCTATGAGACCCAGAATATTACGACATGCTCATGATTCACAATGCGCAGGTCACACGGGTTTTTCCCGAACAAAATCTAGAGTGCTATCCGCATTCTATTGGCCTGGCGTTCATAGGGATGTTAATCTCTATTGTCGTTCCTGCGTGACATGTCAGGAAGTTAAGGTAAGAGGTACGTATCATGATGCTCCTATCCAAGCTGCGGACATACCTATTAGACCATTTGATAAAATGGCAATAGACATCATTGGTCCTATATTGCCACCTGCAAGAGGACATACACATATTCTCACCTGTATCGATATGTGTACGCGTTGGCCTGAGGCCATACCTCTTAAAAACACCTCATCTGCAAGTGTTGCAGAAGCTTTAATGCTGATCTTTTCACGCATTGGTTTTCCGCGTAAGATCCTATCGGATCATGGGGTCCAGTTTATTTCCGAATCCATGTCACAGGTTATGAAGACATTGGGTATAGATAGATCTCTCAGTTCAATATACCATCCAATGTCGAATGGATTAATTGAGAGACAGAATAGGACACTTAAGCAGTTGTTGGGTAAGATGACTCAAGATCACCCTCAGGAGTGGGACAGGGTCCTACCCGCTGCTCTCTTCGCGTATCGCGAAGTGCAAAACCAAGCAACAGGTTTTTCCCCCTTCCAGTTGGTTTTTGGCATACAACCACGCGGACCTATGTCTTTAATCCATGATTTATTGGTTGAAGATAATATACCTGAGGAAACTCAATCCTCATATGAATATGTCATCTCTTTAAGAAAGAGAATAACAGATGCCTGTAGGTTAGCTACTGCATCATCAGAAGAGTCTAAAGAAAAAGCTCGTCTATTTGCAAATCGGTATAGACGTCTTCGCCAGCTTATTCCTGGTGACGAGGCTTTTGTTTTACTGCCTTCACATAATAATCGTCTACTTATCACATGGAGAGGTCCTTTTAGGATCATCTCAAGAATATCCGATGTCGACTACATCGTAGATATTAATGGAAAACACAAAACCTTTCACATTAACATGTTAAAAGAGTATTATTCACGTCCTGATTATTTACAATCAGTATTTCAAGCGACTGACGATCCTACTCCTCATATTCACAACTATACTAATTTGTCAGTTATACAAGAAGAAGAATCTTCTTTTCAAGATGTACAATTGCCCATACCAGTTGTACCTCTTCATTCCACGGAAAACTGGAACGATGTCACTATTTCTTCTTCTCTTTCGACTGATCAACGACAACAAGTTTCATCACTTCTTCAAACGTATGATAAGGTTCTCACTGACATTCCAGGTCATACATCAGTTATTCAGCATGATATTCTCCTAACTGATGAAACACCTATCCGTATTCGTCCATATCCCATACCTTTACACTTTAGAGATAAGGTCGAAAAGGAATTAGATGAGATGCTTCGATTAAAAATAATTGAACCATCGTTGTCACCATATGCTTCATCTATGTTGATAATTAGAAAGAAGGATAATAACATTCGTCTATGTGTAGACTATAGAAAATTAAATAAAGTCACACAATTTGACGCTGAACCTTTGCCACTTTTAGAAGATTTATTGGTGAAATTATCTCATTCTACTTTCTTCTCTAAGTTTGATCTGTCAAAAGGCTATTTGCAAGTACCATTGACAGAAAGGGCAAAACCACTAACTGCTTTCTCGACGCCCAGGGGTCTATTCCAATGGAATTTTATGCCTTTCGGGTTAGTTAACGCTCCTGCCACGTTCGTACGCATGATGCGTCGAATCCTATCTCATCATCCCAACGTCATTGCGTACATAGACGACATTTGTCTTTTCAGTGACTCATGGGAAGAACATTTAGAAGGATTAAACTCATTACTGTCCACGTTACAAAATCATAATTTAACTGCTAAGCCATCAAAGGCATTTGTGGGTTTCCACGAGATTTCTTTTTTGGGACACCGTATTGGTCGCGGTATGTTATATACAGAGGACAGTAATGTTTCCAAAATCCTTAACATCTCCACACCTAAAACAAAGAAACAGGTGCGATCTCTATTAGGACTAGTACAATACTATGGGAAATTCATACCACATCTTTCGTCCATTACTGCTCCTTTCTCTTCATTACTTAGGAAAGGTGCAGCTAACGTGATTCGGTGGTCTAACGAACATCAAATCGCGTTGGATATCATAAAGAAATTTTTTTCTAATCACCCTGTTTTAAGGTTACCTAACGAGAATTTGCCATTTGTTTTACGCAGCGATGCTTCTAATTACGGCGTGTGAAGTGTCTTACTACAAGAATATAATGACACCTTGCATCCCGTTCTCTATGTGTCACGGAAGTTAACTCCAACTGAACAGAATTACTCTGTTTTGGATAAGGAACTTCTCGGGCTTGTTTGGTCAATAAATAAACTTCAAAGATATCTGCTTGGATCACACTTTATTGTGGAATCAGACCAAAAAGCTCTTACTGCACTAAATACAAAGGACGTAAAATCTGCCAAATCTACTAGGTATGCGATCGCGTTACAACCATTTAATTTCACGATTCGATCCATACCTGGCACACAGAATGTTCTCGCTGACATCTTGTCAAGATGTCCGAATGAATCGAGTTAACAGCTACGCACTAAAGACAACTGAACTTGGACACTGACAGTTCGTCGAGTGTAACTTTTTACGTGTGATACCTCGATTGCAAGAGTCATTAACCTTCATTCAAGTGAAATCTACAATGCTTATGTATCAAAATAAAATGGAACTTTAAGGTATATGACTATCCTTGTGAGAATAACATTCACTTAATTATGACATTGAAAAGATAATAACGTTGGAAAAGGATTATATTTTCTCACCGAAATAACATTTCTACCACTCTGATTTCTTCGTGGAACTGAATTTGTTATATTATAAACTGTTCACTAACAGGAAAATGGAACTTTCGGTATTTAAGTAATTAATAACATTATTAGGGTGAAATAAATGAATTAATTAGATTATTAAACTTGGATACTTAGTTAGTTAAAATAATGATTAATGTAATTAACTATACAATATTTAAGTGGATTTATCAATAGTTGTATTTAAGCACATTAATTTAATATTAGTACTTTCATTAGTACCTCAAAAGGACTTAGACACACAGTTAAGTGCGTTGTTCTTATACGTGTTTAAATTGTATTCTTTCATTTTTATTCATTTTTTCACTTGTCATTTTAAATGCATATCCATCACTTTTCTGTTTATTCATTGGTTTCTCATCATTTCTTTGTATTTGCGTTTACATTTGTTTTAATTCAATATTTCTAATATGATATTTCATTTCATTGACCACATTGTACCAAAGGGGTGCAATTGTGGATGTATGCTTTTATGCATACCTTTTGTTGTTTGAGTTAACTGGAATTTCATATTTTATTATTTTTATCATGATATATTGGTAAAATAGGAATATGTAAACTTGACTTACCTCTAGTGTCGGTATTAAAGAAAAAAATTAATATAATTAATTTTTTTGGGGGGGATTGGTAAGGAATCTGTGGAGCCCTTTTCGTAGACCTCTACACTTCTTTACAGATGAAGGTAGTCTTATATTATTAATACATGGTCCTACCTCTGTAATAACTTTACGCACCGACTTACATGAGAGTAAGTCTTATTGGTGAGTTTGATTTCATTAGCACACGGTTGTGCACTAAGGCGTATAGGGGTTATCCTATCCGCACGTGTATCTAGACAGTCGGTTGACGTCATGAATGGGTTTGAGAAGCAAGAATCCCAAGTTACAATAATGAATCTTCGGGAGTTCGAGACCCGTGTTTTGGGTAAAGTATTTTTATATTGAGACCCGGTCCTGCGGATTAGCAGTCGTAGCCGGTGGTCATCCACGTAAGTGCTGAGTCGTTGGAAGAGCCAAGTATATACTTATTGTGATAATAATGATCGTTCTTCACAGTCGTGAGTATCTAGTCGATAACAGGTGACTAGCCTGCACCGAAATGGATTCACAGCTGTAGATATAATTTTGTATGCCAGTAAATGCCTATCAAGGGGATCGGCGGTAACTACCGTGGATCTAAGTTATCTATATAATATTAGGAAGCCGTTGGGGCCAGTCACGGCAACAGAACAAGAGGTAATTCAAGTATCAATGCCTTAGTAACTTTACATGCCTAGAAGGTATTTAGTAGGAACCTGCACCTACGTTCTAATATGTTTTGTTGATGAGGACTTCTTTAAATCGGGATCTTAGATACTACCAAGTATAATGAGAATCTCTTGTCCTTGAGGAAAGGTCAACCGTGATCAAAATAACCTTGTACTGACTACTTCATGACCTTTTATAACTATTAATGTATTCACTCAGAGACCTAGTCAGAATTTGCTGGAGGATTCTTCTGAGACTATTTATTTGAATTATTAGTGAGGACATGCGTCCATAATCATCATGTCGAATTATCTATTAACCGTCAACGTTGAGTGTTTTCGTCCCGTATGATGTGATGTCAATAAACAATGTATGAATTTTCAATTAACGAGTTTGGACTATCAAAGTATTGGCACTTGTTGATGTGCCTACGTTGAGCTTGCATCTTATTGCATCAAGTATTAATATATTCGCGGAATTTGCACGATTGACTCAAGAACATAAACAGTCCCAACAATTACATATCCACCACCAACAGTAGCAATAAGAGAACAGAAAGAGAGTTCAACAATACCATTGAAGATGACAGGTTTCCCAACAGAGCTTAGGTCTACATGTAACAACCTTAGTAATGTGGAACTGTAGGGAAACTCTAGGAAATTATTGATATTCAAATTGTGAATTAACTTTGGCTTATCATTATCCTTCTGCTGGGTGAGTGAGCAAAACTTAGGAAGGCAGCCATCTTGTTTTCTTGTCATCGTTATGAATCACTGTCAAGAGAACAGTCTATCAAACTTATTATCGGACAGTGATATGGAGACCTCACTAACATGAAAACCCCTATCGTGGTTTAACTTTATTACATGAATATTTTGATATATGTCGCTGGAGAACTTAGCCAAGGAAAAGGTTCGGCCAGTGAACTCTTTGTATGTTTACATACCCACACCCACTGATGCGTTCAGTCAGTTAGGGGATGTGGCAATAGTCTGCCAGAACATTGAATGGTTACCTTATATCTTCCAGCATATTTGAATGCTGCATGAAATATGATCTACTGTTCAAATGCCTAATGATATATATGTCAACATGTTCCTATGACTATGTTCCGTGCTGTCCTGATGTGTGCGTCCCTATTAAACGGTGTGAAATGCCCGCTGTAGTTCAAGTCGTCATTGCCTTGCATAAGTGGGTGTGAGAAATATTATCAAGTGGTCGAGTACACAGAACCATTACACCACTCGCGTTACTTGACACTCCCACTCAATGTCAACATGACAGGTTCATTCGATTATGCAGAAGTAACTCGAAGAAGACCTTCTTCAGTGATGACCAGTACACGACTCTAAAACATAACACCCGCATCCAGACATTATCAGTGGTGGCATTTCGGCTTTTATCAGGGACACATACCCGGAACATAAGGAAGGATGACAGAAATTGTTTTAATGTATTGATCAAGGTATTACTTAGTATTTTATACTAGACCAAATCATTGTATATAGGCGTAGCATGGACAAATGGATTTAACTAAGCATTTAGAAGGAAAGTGTAGTCACGGTGAACTGGCTGTGGGTAATATTAGTATAAATTGTCCTGTGCATCTGCTAGCACATTGTCTGACACTGTCTATCATCTCCATCTTGTGTAATAATGGAATAGTGATGGACCATATAGGGTTTACGTTTATTTTTGTTTCAGGTTTTATCCTGAAAACTACACAAACTTTAAAGAGTCATCCACCTCTGCTGGACTCTGTGGTGCGAGTGCTCTTGTGGTCAACAGAGCCAGATACCCAGCTTCCACTGCCTGGAGGAATTCATAATACTTGTCTGTCCATGGCAGGAGTTTGAACGATCTCTAAACACCAGATAAGTGACAAAACAAAGCCACTAGTCATCGTATTCAGATTATACCCCGACATTAGCAAACAAGATACTAATAAAGATAGCCTACAGTGTATGATGAAAAGTGTGGACATAAATTTACCCATTTCTAGCTTCACAGTCAGGAAATAGTGACAAAACTCATTAGTATCATATAAATGTTCTTTAAAAGGAAATAATTAACCCAGGTGATAATCTTCACCAAGTGAATGACTTTTTAAGATTGTTAATTATTTTCAGTGTTTATTGATTTATTGTTGTAAATAAATTTGATTTCATTTCAAACTTTCCAGGCCGAAAAGAGAAACGGTATAGGCTAAATAAATTGTAAATATTTACCAGCAGACTTACTTACTTATTAAAGTCGAGTTTATGTTCTTGTTGGAAATAATTTTGTTAATATCCCCTAGCAGAGTCAATAATAATAATATAATAATCAAGGGAGGATCTTGAGAGGGAGCCCACAGGGATCCAGTATAATACAATAACGTCATACCTGGAAACGTATACAGCTTGACCCTACCTTTGACATCCATACACCCTTACTCTTTTCAGAGAAGGGGGTATTACTTATAAGACCAGACTCTTATCTGGCTCTATCCTGGTATCACCTGATACAAAATTTTGTCCAGGATATCTTATATTTTAATAAACATCTCAACCCTATCGCGACAATGAGACAGAAATAGCACATCTGAGCCGCCATTTATGGACGTGATTCTAGCTTGTCATTGAATAATATGTACATTACATTGAATAGTATTTACACGTGAAACAGTTACAGTGAACTTAATACGATGAATAACTTTTTACAATAAAATTTTAATCTAGATCAGTGGTTCCCAAAGTGGGCGGTACCGCCCCCCTGGGGGCTTTGGGAGGATCCAAGGTGGCGATACGGAAAAAATGGGCCAGAGGGGGGCGTTCAGTAGTAAACAGTGGGCGTTCAGTAGTAAGGGGCGTTCAGGATTTGACAAGCTAAATTCAGTACGTGCGGGGGAGAAAGGAATTGTGGATTTGAGAGACAGCATCAGTGAAGCGGGGACGATGTGGTTGGTTGTATTACTAGGATCATTAAGCAGGGCATAGTTTCGTCTATGCGTGTCATTCTGAGCTCAGGTAACCATCGCTGACAATAAACGGTAATCGGGACGCTCGTCTGTTTAATTCAAATGTTATCTCAGTGTTAACATACGGCTGTGAGAGTTGGAAAATAACAAAATCATTGGAGAACAAGCTGAATACATTCGAGAACAAATGTCTTAGAAAACTCATGAACATCAGTTGGAAAGAATTCAAGACTAATCGACAAATAAGAGAAGACTCTAGGCAGAATATGTCTCCGACTATATAAGGAAAAGACGATGGTCATATATCGGTCATGTCCTACGAATGCAAAACAACAGAATACCACTACAGGCGCTCACTTGGGTTCCTGAGGGTAAGAGGAAAAAAGGAAGACCAAAAGAAACACTCAGAAGAACAATAATAAGAGAAGGAAGAACGTTGGGCCTAAATAATGTGCAAGAGCTAAGAGGAGTGGCGTCACAACGAACAACCTGGAGAGCACTGGTTTCTGCCTTATGCGCCGTGTTTGGTGCTTAAAGAATTTATTATTATTATTAATATTAAATAACTATTATTATACTTTATGAAATGATTATTGGGTTACTTCAGTGTTGGTGTGGCTGTTGCTAATTGTGTTGTTTTTTTTTCTGATTGTTGTATGTTTCTAATTTATTTATGGCCGTGGTTAAGAAACTTTATAAAATAGAAGAGTAAACTGGTAAGAACATCTATGTCAAAATTTTTGTAAAGCCACTTTTAAATCAGTTTTTGTTGTTTACTCGACGAACATTTTTCTATCTGTAAAACTGTAAAATCAATTCTTTGTTCCAGAATTCGGAACAAATATGGCAAAAGCAGAAAAAACCAAAAAGAAGTGCAGGCAATACAGCGTGGAATATCTGAAATATGGATTTATTCCAGCACTAAATAACCAACAACTGCCAATGTGTCTATTATGTGAGAGGGCCTTTTCAAGCGAGGCGATGAAACCTTCCAGACTACTTGAACATTTGAAAAAAATTCACCCAGATAAAACATAAAAGTTTGACATATTTTCAGTCACTTAGTGAAAATTTTCAGAAACGTAAAACTGTCAGTGACATGTTTGTCAACACTTCACAACAAAGCTGTGATGGTTTGCAAGCTTCATACAAAATTTCATTGCTGATAGCTAAATCTGGAAAGTCTCACACAATTGCAGAAAATTTGATTTTGCCAGCTGTAAGGGAGTTTGTGAGTACAGTTATGCATGTCACCTGAACAAATAATTAAAGCAGTTGCGCTCAGCAATACATCTGCTCAAAGAAGAATAGATGAAATGGCTGAGAATGTTGAAAATACAATGTGCAACATACTTAGAACAACATAATTTGCATTGCAGTTGGATGAGTCAACTTTGCCGGGCAACGAATCTTTGCTTCGTGCCTATGTTCGCTTCGTAAAAGATGAAAGCTTGTTTCAAGAGTTGTAATGTGCTAAGCAACTAGTAACTGATACAAAAAGAGAGTCAATATTTCGTGTAGTAGAGACATTTTTCAAAGAGAAGGACATTCCGCTTACTGACATTCTTGCTTGTGCAACAGATGGCGCACCACCAATGATAGGTTGTTACCGCGGGTTTATCGCTTTCTTAAAAGAAGCTGTACCTGGTATATTTACAATACACTGTGTAATTCACAGACAACATCTTGCCGCAAAAAATCTAAGATCATTAAATACTGGTATCACAGCGATTAACAAAATTAAGTCCCATGCTCTCAATTCTCGACTATTTCGAGAGCTTTGTACTGAGAATGATGAACATTTTGAACGTTTGCTGATGCACACAGAAGTCAGGTGACCCTCAAAAGGAAATTGTCTGAGACGCATTTATGCTCTTTTTGAAACTGGTAGAACTCTTCAAAGACTCGCATGCTTCGCTCAGTACAGAACTAATGAATATCAGGCATGTCATTGCATATTTGTCAGATGTATTCACAAAGTTTAACGAAATAAATCTACAACTGCAAGGAAATGATATTAATCTTATAAAAGTCAAATCTGCCATCTCCACGTTTCTGGCCAAATTAACGCTATTCAAACGTAATATTGGCCGTCGCGAGTTAATCCAATTTCCAAGCCTCTTAGAGTTGGAAGAGAAAGACAAAATACCAGAGGATAATCTTCAAGTATATTGTGCACAACTAGATATTCTGCATAAAGTCATGTCTCAGAGGTTTCAGGATCTTCTTTTGATCACGATTCCAGACTGGATAATAAATACATCACTGGACACGTGCAGTGAGGAACTAGGAAGGGTGGAAGAGCAACTAAGATCGCTACAGAATGACGTTGAGCTTAAGCCAATGTTCAAGAAATCATATCAAGACTTTTGGTTGCAGAAATAAATCTCTGAACGCTACCCTGCAGTGTGGGGAAAGGTTAAGATGTTCTTTATTGCCTTTCCAACATCGTATTTAGTAGAGCGTGGTTTCAGCGCGGTTGTCCAACTTCTTTCGAAGCAGAGAAACAGACTGCAGATTACTGAACGTGGGGATCTGAGACTCCTTCAAAGTAACTTTCAGCCTGATGTTGAGAAGCTGATATCACTACACCAGGCACATCCATCTCCCTGAAGTTAAAAAAAAATGAAGTAAGTTTGTAACTTATTTACTTTCGCATACTGCTGTTTGTTTTACTGCATTAAGTAATTAAGTTTTTCTTTTTAAATTAAGTTAATAAATAAGTGTATCTGTAGCTTCATATTAGAATGTGATAAATAGAGCAATTAGTTGTTACTGTATTAACAGTTGCTCTTATTTTTCTCTCTTTACATTTTTTTATGTACTGTGGAGAAATGCAGGGGGGCGCTAGGGACATGCCCTGGGAGCCAAGGGGGCGGTGACCCAAAAAAGTTTATGAAACACTGATCTAGATGGTATTGCAGTTAGTAATGTGCAAAGTTGGGAGTCGAAGTGGCTAAGAGGTATGGCGTCCGCTTCGAATTCTAAAGGTACATGGTTCGCTTTCCGATACAGGGAATGTCATTTACAGACATTTTTTTTTCTCAGAACCAGTGGTTGTTAATGATGTCACACTATTCCCTGCTCTCCTGGGTAGGGGGAACGGATGCCTAATCTTCTCGAAAAAGGGCGAAAAAGTAGGAGCGCACGTTAACAATCCCTCGACAGTTGGAAATTGTAAATAGTAGGCCATACGGCCACACCCCTGGTAAAAATGTAAAAAATGAGGAAACCTAAATACCACAAAAATATTTACAGAATGTGTGATTCCTGTACACACACATTGGGATCCTCGCCAGTGATACGGAGTTCATGCGGTGTGCTGATATCCTCATTGTATAATCTAAGGGATGAGATGGGAGCACTGATGGCGGTGTCCGTGTGCGATAAAGATGGTCCGTAAAACAAAACAAAACAAAATGTGTAAAGTGTTAACAGCAAGACAACAAGATGGCAGGGACCCAGCTTCGAAATTCTTCAAATGCCAGACCTGGTGGGGTAGGTAATCATGTCTTGCCACAACTTACTGTCTTCCAGTACTGTATATAATCTCTGTTGTTGACTTCTTCCCATGATGGCAAAACTGCCCAGTATTGTCTCTCTTTGTTGCTCTCCGTCGCTTTTTCCTTGAATCGTTCCTGTTGTCTCGAAATATTCCAGCTTTCTTCTCATAACAAATCTACAAAAGCTAAGTAAAAACTGAAGACTTTTCACCGATTGTGTTGAACTTAATCACCGGACGAGCCATATATCGTAGACCTATTCCTCTTTTGACTCGTGTGGACAAGCAAGCGGTGTCTGAGATCGTAAACTATTGTCTGTGACCTGCTCGCTTCCTTACAGAAATCCCGGACTCAACTTACGGGTCGCCACCTCGTGTTATGGCTCCAGCAGATTTATCACCACCGGCCGGGTCTCTGGTGTGAATTGTCAATACGTAGATATGACTTGAAGTGCTCGTTCTGGAGATAAGACAGAACCCTTGACACCAATACTTGGACAGTTTAAGCCGGGGGAGCTTTATGTTCTGATGTATTACTAGCGACCAACTGGAGACAGAGATTAGCAAGACTTACGAGAACTATCACGTCCTGGCGCGGATAATGAAAGCAATGTTGAGTGTTTGATGTCTGCCTGTTGTAAAGTTTATCAACACCGAAGCCGACAGGATGTGGTTTTTTTTTTTTTTTTTACATATTAAAACATTCCCACCAGCTCAAACCCTATCCGTGGATGTAATAATCTGACTGCTTTTCTTATCGAAATTCAGACACATCCATGCACACAAAGACACCCAGATTCAATACTTTTGGCATTCAAACATCATCACCAATACCCCTCATCCCATTTGGAGCTTAATCTTCAACAAATGCATGCCAACTTCCCATATCCCATGCCAACTTCCCATATTTCATGCCAACTTCCCATATCCCATGCCAACTTCCCATATCCCATGCCAACTTCCCATATTCCATACCAACTTCCCATATCCCATGCCAACTTCCCATATCCCATGCCAACTTCCCATATTCCATGCCAACTTCCCATATCCCATGCCAACTTCCCATATTCCATGCCAACTTCCCATATCCCATGCAATCATCTCAGGATTTTTCCATGTCTTCTTGAAACCCTTTCAGTTATGTCTCTAACTCTCTTCTCCGTGTTTTTCTGTCTCCATCTGCCTCTTACCACCGGGATTCCCAGAACAAGGACCGCCTTGCGACCAATAGTGCATGTCCTACCCATCGCCGGCGTCTCCTTCTCGTCTCCTGATACGCGGGCACTTGCCACCAGGTTCCACACTGGTAATACACTGAGACACACAAACATACATAAACACATACAATTAATCACGTTGGCATTCAAACCCGTTCACTCTTAATAATATGGGTGCTTCAAATTGAGAATTGTTCAAGTGATATAATACAATAAGATCAAATGGTCTTTTATTTTTGGACATGTGCCCTAATATAATCAACTAGGTTGAACGAACCGCGACTTGACAAAACGAGGCCAAATTTTATTTTGTTTAATTAAAAAGTGTTTTAAAAATTAGCTTCAGCAATCGTGAAAGTACGTAGTCTAATTCGAGCCGCCATCAAGCAATATCAAAGTAAACAGTATATAAATAATGCAACAAACAAAGAGTTATGTTTCAGACCCATGTGAAAAATGCAGAATTGGAAAACTAGACAAAAGAAAAACAACAGAAGGGATAGGCATACCGGGGACTCGAACCCAAAACTATCCAAACGACAACACCGCCTCGCTACGGGAGTGAATCGTTACCTCCGCACTGCCAAATAGGTACCAAAAAAAAAAAAAAAACAGTGATTCGTGGACAGTGGTCATTAGCAACGATCTCTCGACGTTACTCCGGATATGGACTTACGAACGATCCAGACTAATCATAGACGTCGGTCGGATGGCCCTGTGTTCGAGTCTCCGGTAATCCTATCACTTCTATTGTTTTTCTGTTGCCTACTTTTCTACTTCTTTATTTCTCACGAATGCCTGAAGCAAACCTTTACGAGAATTATTTACTGTTTACAAGTCTCAAGTTTCCATCTTTAAATATTAAAGTAAACCTCAACCAGTTGTTCTCGTTTTACGACCACGACACAAATTTCACGGTTGGTGAAGCTGGCATCCCGTGCACAGCCCGGAACCAGAGCATAGTATTTTAGCTCTGCATATGTGGTGAGCCCCCTTGGATGGCGAGGAATGCACAGTAAGCCACATGCTTCTTCCTCCTGGTTTGGGACCATATGTGATGACCATTTAACCCAAGCTGGAGAAAACGGAGCTCATGACTTCAACTCAACACGTTCCAAAATGGCAGATAAGCCACATGAAAAGCCTAGACCTACAGTGTAGATAATACCAAGGAATCTTCAACTTGATATTGGCTGCAAAAGAGCGAGAAGCTCAACAGCCCTGGTTGAACAAAAACAACAACAACCAAAACAAGTTAAAAAATTAGTTATTGTAATTCAGTCAAAGACCTGCCGGTTAAATCTTCGAGTAAGGAGATCGCAAGGGACTCGTCCCATAGCAATGTTTCCTGCGACCAATTTTGGAAAGCGACCCACAGTTTGACAATCATTGTCCTAGACCAGGGGTCGGCAACCCAGGACCTTTTGGGATGTACTTTAGTAACCTTGAGCCCTCTAAAAATCTACCATCTAAATATATATATATATATATATATATATATATATATATATATATATATATATATATATATATATATATATATATATATATATATATATATATATATATATATATATATATATATTCTCAACGTCAACAGGAGCTCCAGAGCTTGATGAATCACTTCACCCAAGCATGCAAGGACTTTGGCCTCACAATAAGTCTTAAGAAAACAAATGTGCTGGGTCTGGATGTGGATGTAGCACCAGTTATCACTACTGATAACTATGAATTGGCAATGGTGCACCACTTCACATACTTGGGGTCTACCATCAATGACAAACTCTCTCTGGACACAGCAATTGACAGCCGCATTGGCAAAGCTGCAGCTACCTTTGCCCGCCTCACAACATGTGTTTGGAGAAACTCCAAACTCACAACGAATTTTTTTAAATAGGTGTTTGCTACTTTTCTTTGTAGCACGCCCCTTTCAACCATCTACCATATACATGGAGCTGTTGGTTATATCAGAACGTGTTTGATTTATTGTAATATGCTTTTGTTAGTATTTATTTTATACTATATTACAACTGAGACACGAAGACCAAAGCTTCGGTATATAACGCCTGCGTCACAAGCACACTTCTACATGGCAGCGAGACATGGACAACCTATGCTAAGCAAGAAAGAGGGCTCAATACCTTCCATCCACAGTGTCTACGTCACATCCTCGGTATTTGGTGGAAGGACAAAGTGACAAATGTCGAGGTGCTGTCACCTGCTGGTCTTCAAAGCACGTATACTCTGCTTAGACAGCGCAGACTACGCTGGCTTGGCCATGTCCGCAGCATGGAAGATGGTAGCATATCGAAAGATATCTTCTTCGGACAACTGGCAGATGGCAAAAGAGCAGTCGGCTAACCGCTGCTGAGGTTCAAAGATGTGTGCAACTTAGACATGAAGGAACTGGACATAAATGAAGCAGACGGCAAAGGATGAAGCTGCCGATCGCACCAAGTGGCGATGCTATCTACGGCACTGCCTCAGATTGGGCGAAAAGAAGCTATCAAAGCAAGCAGAAGAGAGGAGAAAACGTCGAAAGGAACATCAGGAAAATAAGCAGCTGAGGATTGTGACCTCAGGGGCGCATTCCCATGGTCAGTTATGATTGAAAGGGCTATTATTATGTGTACGTGTGTGCATATATAATTTCAACCGGGGGAAGGTGAACCTGATTTGAAAAAACGATAGCGTTCTTATCTCATGCAGTTCACGAATATATTTTAGTAGCCAGCTCGAGCTTTCATTGGGAATACGGAAAAAGCACCTAGTTCGAAATGTCCCTAGTTTAAAAAGTCTGAAGATCTACTACATCATCCACATGGATCTACCAGTAGAAGGGGATCGACTGGTTGCCGACCTTTGTCCTAGACTGTTTGTGAAATATATTTTAATGGCAGCCGCGGCTGTAGTCAACCAATCATAACGAATGTATTGAAACCCCGCCCCTGACTAAGACCAAAACTCCTAAATACTCTTGTAAAACTCATTCACTGTCACCTCGAACTGTATAATAACTTAACTGGTCTAGTGAGCGTCCATTTGGCTAAGCAGTTAGGGCGCTTTCCTCTCGTGGCACAGTTACCGGCAACCTGACTCAGCTCTTGAGTTATGGAAGGCAAAGTAAGCGGGTATGGGAATTGATCACCCCACCTCATAAAAAAGCTGGACCTAGTATTGTGAAGTCTCTAACACTTCACTCCCCTGTGGCAGTTTCTCCTATGGGACTATCTTTACCTTTTTAGTATCTTAGATATAAACGAATGTTTCAGGCACTAGTGAGAAATAAAGAAGTAGAAATCTCACGAGTGCCTGAAACATACCTTTATGTGTGTATGATTTATTTACTGTTTACAGGCCTCGGGTTTCCCTGCTTTATTTATTCACCTTTTACTAGGTAGTCGAGCCTCGGTGCACACAAAACAGGGAGATATATGCAATATACACGTGCAAGGTGGCACCCATATAGTTTTACACGCAGTTAAGGAACAATACAGTTCCCATGAGACAAATAATCTACAAACCCCCCGCCCACAAATAAACTGAAAACGACTTCGTCAAGCCACCATTTTACTAGCAGTCAAGGCCAGATTAAAAACTGGTACACATTTTTTTTAAAAGTATCTTTGATACCTCCAGGCTCTGTAACGTACCGCTTATAAATTTCCCTTCACGCTGGTAAAATCTAGCAATAAAAATGGATAAGTTGTCGCCGGCTGAATCTGAAGAGCGTTGTACGAGCTGCCATACCGACCCCATGCCAGGCTGAATAATTGTTCTGTCCCCGATGTCTCCCCTCCGTGTGACTGGAACTTTAGATTATATTGATTAAGTCGAAGGCAAATAAAAATGCAGTCCGGTTATAAATAAACGAGTTCTTAAGTCCGGGGATTATTTCATGCCGAGGTGTCTCTTGACAAATGACAGCATTGCGTGCTTATGAGATGTTTTCATCGTTAGTACGTAGACCTGACTCTTCAACGTGCCTAGGGGAAAACCTTCAGATTCCAGATAAACATTGGCCTGCATTCTCCACCATCCGCTGTCCCCACTGATGGTGAAATCGCACATACCCGGTGTTCTTAAGTTTAAGACGTCTGCCGAGACCACATTCCACTCACTCGACAATAATTTTTATTTTATTTCAGTAGCTCCTGTTACAAAAAAAGAACGTCTTTTTTCCGACCCTGTGCGTCAAGTTCCTCCCTACCTGTTCTCTCGTTATCTCTTTGTATATTTATCTGCGCACGCCCTCCGTCTTTCACTTTACCGCACTCTTCCAACTTGCCATCTCTGATTCTCTCAGGAAGTTTCACATAACTTTCGTACCGGCAAAATACGGAGGTCAGGTTACCGTTACTTGCCGCAAATTTCTCACCATTTCGCCCCCTTGTCGCGAACGTTTTGTTTTTGCGCACAGCTCCGTGAGATGTTTGAAGGGTCATCTTACACAACTTCCCACTCGCTCCAGTTCCTAGTATCAGATATGTCCTAGTTCAGTTTGTGTCCTACTTTCCAGGTACTGGTGATATTAATTTGAAAGAGAAAGGACAAAAGAAGGTATTTCGGAACTCGAATTAAATGAGAGTTCGGTCGTAAAGAGATCGGAACAACACGAGTAATAGGTCATTGTTGTACAGGGGAAGACACTAGACGAGGTAGGGATTGTTCTGCATACCTGCGAGAGCTCAAATTATTTATTTAGCTAGAACAAAAGCTTTGTGAGACGGTTGTACTCCTCTGGCATGCGTGTGAGAATTTTACCACTGATTTGTTGTTACAAGCAAATATGACAGCAGTAAGGTCGTGCAGTGCTGGATAGAGTAGCAAAGTACAGTACCATCAAAGGGATCATCTAAAAATATAAGGAAACCGAATTTATTGTCATTTTAAATAACAAGAGACTGTCAGAATGCAGCATTTAAAAAAATTCATGTCTGAAACATGCAGAGAAGCTTAAATACTTCGGCACGATATTAACATAATTTGGAAGATGCTTTACACAGATAAAGATTAGAGTAGCCCTGTCATAAGCAGCATTCTGTAAAATAATAAACGTCTTATGCACTGAATTATTATTGTGATTACTATATACACACTTTCGGATCCTCGCCAGTGCTACGGAGTCTGTGCACAGTGCTGAGATCCTCCTTATGTGATCTAAGGGAGGAGATGGGAGTACTGGTGGAGTTGTCCGTGTGCGATGAATATGTTCCTTAAAACCAAACCACACCAAATTATTATCAAAGTTAGAAAAAGAGTTTCCCACTGTTAGCTTGAAGTAATTGTCTGTTATGGGTGTTATTACTAATAAACGAATGCACGGCTTACTGGATGCCATAGAGATGCATTTCTTAGAAGGAAAATGAAATTACCATGATGTCAAAGAAATCTAATAGCAAGGTCCTGGCAGAATTCGAGGAAAATAGACAAATCATCGCCAAGATAATGAGAAAAC
The DNA here is from genome assembly GCA_024509875.1 of Oreohelix idahoensis. Taxonomy (NCBI): domain Eukaryota; kingdom Metazoa; phylum Mollusca; class Gastropoda; order Stylommatophora; family Oreohelicidae; genus Oreohelix; species Oreohelix idahoensis. Next base: position 237,313 of record JAMPIV010015414.1, on the reverse strand, counting down.
AATCAAAATTAATTGGACATGTTCTGACAAGAGGAAAACTGGACGACATGATAACAACGGGACAGATCGAGAGACGAAAGAATATAGGTGAATAAAAAAAACAGAAAAAAATACTAGATGGACTGACAGTTCTGCAATGGAGGAGGTCTCCAACAAAAGTAACTGACAATACCATTGACACTTGTTGTGGAAAGAAATTATTCCCTTGCGCAGTCCGACATGGTCCTTGGTGATTATGATGAAGGCATGCGAAAATGATTTTTTGCGGTGCTGCAATCTGGAATTCACAGGTTCAAATCTCAGTTATGCTCTTTGTGGCGTGAGGTTTTATTTGGCTTTAAGATCAGTATAGTACTGACAATTACAGAAATAGAATTTCTGCAGAAAATGGTGAAGTCCCAGTGTCTGAGAGGACTACTGGTATCACAAATTAGTTACGGCTGTGAATGATCTGATCTCGAAACAATAGTAGAGAGGAGACCGACATAAAGTGCCACCTCCGCTATGTAACTAACTGTGATATTAAAAAAACAAGGAAACAGATTTTACTTAACAATGATAAAACTGACAAGTCGTTCAAATACAATTTCCTTATTATTTATTTAGTATAAACACTATCTACTCTTGTGCTGAAGGGTGAATGTTGAAATATGGAATGTAATGAATTTGTAAGTTTACAAATGATTTACAAATATTTATATAGATATATTACAACAAGTTTTCCAATTATAGGAACAAAAATTATACCAGCTGTGCTGTTATTCAATTATAGTACAGGTATCAGCTGTGCTGTTAATTACGTCTATAACAATTATTAGCTATGCTGTTAATTACGTATAATTTATCCACTATGATCTTATTATTGTCTCTTGCTACGCTAATTCACGTTTTCTTCATTGACTTAAATGCTCACAATTGCCGACGGAAATGGTACTAACGTGTACTCATCTCTCAAAACGTTCTGTTCTCCTTAGTTCGATTGACACACCACCTGCTGTGGATCGTTCCTTTAGCCCACCCAAGACTGAGGGGGAATAAAGATGTAGCTCAGGTACAATCTCTGTGCTCCTGCGAAGTTTCAGGCAGCTGGATTGACTCGACATACGTCCTCAGGTTTGATGACACGAATAAAACCTGTAACAAGGAAAAATAGGGGCTAATTTCTGTCATCAAGCCCACCTATTTCTAATGTGGATGAAATGAGCGTGTCTCAGGTGTCTGCATGTAGGATGAATGACAACATGGCTCAGTATGATTTAGCAATAGCGAGACAAGACAGGTGTCTACTTGCAAAACATTCTTTCTGATAAACTAATACATGGATACATTCAATAATATAAATTCAATGCATGAATACATTCAATAATATAAATTCAATACATGAATACATTCAATACATGAATACACCCCATAATATAAATTCAATACATGAATACATCCAATAATATGTACACCTAGGTGTGATACAACCATTTCCTTCCCCCTATAGCATACCAGGCCCTCTCTGACAAGTGCTATACAAGCTGGTAACATATATCCTAACAATATTGTTATGTTCTTATGATAGGAGTATATGAGACGAGGACTGTTTGGTGATATATCAGGTGGGAGTTATAGGAGACAATAGATTGGAGTTAGATGAGACAATAGATTGAGTCCTAACAAGGACTGTTTTGGATATATTTCAGTTGGTTTTATCTGAGATAATAGACTGAAGTTATAGGAGACAATAGATTGAGTTATAGGAGACAATAGATTGAGTCCTAACAAGGACTGTTTTGGTTATATTGCAGTTGGTCTGAGGAAATAGATTGAAGTTATAGAAGACAATAGGTTGAAGTATGAGTCCTATTAGTCTTCGTCTATTCAATCATATTAGGAAAGACAATCATTATACCTAATTCCCCAAGATACAATCAGTAACCTGATACGTTCATATTAAAACAATATATGTTAAATATATATATATATATATATATATATATATATATATATATATATATATATATATATATATATATATATATATATATATATATATATATACAGGTGTATCTGCTGTAGGCCTATTTTCCTACCAGTTTATAGTAAATTATATTTACCCTCCAAGATTTAAACAGGCCAGATTTTGACTCGACTTAGCGAAGCAGGCTGCAGGTCAATGCTCTCAGGTAAGCTATAAATCAAAGCTGACAGCTTCTCTCTTCAGTCGGTCGGTATCTCTGGCTTCGTGTCTGGTGTTGCGTGTTTTAGCATAAAATCTCGCCCGATTATATAGGCAGGTAAAATAACTTCTACTGGTTAAGGAAAGCGTTTGGTTGGTTCTTGGCGGAACAAGCTGATTGGTTGCCTGCAGTTTCGTCTTATGCTCGTACAGCCTAATTTTATTCAGTTTTCTTCCGCCATCTTGCGTGAACAAGATGGCCGCGACCCACATCCGAAAAAACAGGGCTTAAGTTTTTTCCTGGCGTAATTTCTTGTAATTTATTCCGGCTCAGCAACTGTGCGTTGATTGGCTGGGCTCTCGACATAGGGATTTAACAAAGTAGTGGGTTTACACAACTCGTTCCACGACACTCTTACAATTTTTAAATTCTCTGTGTATCGCATGCATAAAATCAACTGTTGTTGCTATTAATGTCCAGATATGGAAGAAATGTGGATTTAAAATAAAAAATTAATAAATAAATTAAAAAAAACAGGAGAAAAAAGCATTAACGTGTTCTTGTCCGAAACTGTGTATAAAGCGTGTCTCTTCACAACTTCTTCCGCCCCCCACGAGTATAAAGGCTGAAAAACGTGTCTGTCGGGGGTACCCTTATGACTAGAGCATTGTATAGAGTTTCCTATCATTGTGAGATAGAATATTAAGTTCAACAGGTCTTTAATAAAAATAAAAAAAAGCCACAACAATAGAAGCAATTAAGGTCAGCAATCCCACCTACAATCACTTCAACAATGCTTTGATCCTAACAAGTCAAACAGTTCATATGCTTAGGATAACTTGTTTACAGAGATCGGGCGACAGGACAGAGAAATACCAAAAAACTTTTTGCTTCTTTAAGTATCATGTCTGGTAACGTCTGTGAACACGTCTCTTCACAACTTCTTGTCTCCAGTACAGTTTATCAGTACTACCGTTGAATTCTTCCCAACTTGTTGTCTCCAGTACAGTTTATCAGTACTACTGTACCGTTGAATTCTTCCCAACTTCTTGTCTCCAGTACAGTTTATCAGTACTACCGTTGAATTCTTCCCAACTTGTTGTCTCCAGTACAGTTTATCAGTACTACCGTTGAATTCTTCCCAACTTCTTGTCTCCAGTACAGTTTATCAGTACTACCGTTGAATTCTTCCCAACTTGTTGTCTCCAGTACAGTTTATCAGTACTACCGTTGAATTCTTCCCAACTTGTCTCCAGTACAGTTTATCAGTACTACCGTTGAATTCTTCCCAACTTGTTGTCTCCAGTACAGTTTATCAGTACTACCGTTGAATTCTTCTTAACTTCTTGTCTCCAGTACAGTTTAGCAGTACTACTGTACCGTTGAATTCTTTCCATGTTGTGACGGTAAGAGTATAATGATGAGGGTCTTCAAAGGTATCAACCATTGCTCAAGATTACTCTTCAATCAATACCATTTAGCTCCCCGAGGAGCATAAGCCTTCAAAAAACACATGCCAAGTCTTCCTGTCCTGTGCAGATTACTCTTAGCATAGATAAAAACAGATGAATGATGCTTCTATTTAAGGGAACTTCACAAGATTTTAAAGAAAAGCAAGCATAACAACTGAGAGCATCTAAGCTGTCATGAATTTATTATTCTCCCGCCCCTTCTGTGAGTTAATATATTTTCGCTGGTATTTTTTTTTTTTTTTGGAGCCCCCAGCTGAAGGTGATTATTCGATAAACAGGTTCAATAATCACTTATGGGTTAACAACGTAAAATAAATATAGTTAGTTATTTATTAAAAAAAAAAAAAGCGATGATATGCATCATCATCCGACGATTTAAATTGTGGTGAACTTATGAAAATTTTGGAAATTTCAGTTGGTTACGCTGTTGTGCTACTTAGATCAAGTCAAGCGTCTTGAAGAACAATCTGATGAGGTGTCTAGCGTCGACTGCTTGCAACTTGTACCACAAAACGTGTACTTCAAACCTGAGTTTTTTCGGGCGAACACAGACATTTTACACAGGAAACGTCCGAATATTGTCGGGCAACGGATTTAAGATGCGTCTCTATCAGGTACGTCAGGGGGCTAACTTAGAGCACTTGAAGTTGGATCCTAGAACTTGAGGCTCAAAGTGATACCACTGTGGCTACTCTCTACTAATCTTAGAATTCGCATCCAGTCCTTTGGTTTATCTTAAATTTGGCTCCTAATATTCCATGTTCCTGGCTGTCTATGGTTTCTTCCTGAAGAAACTGAAAGTCAGTGAAGTAGTCTTACAAAAAGCTGTAGCATATACGCCAAAATTTCCGCCTACGCTCCCAGGTTGCTACTTTGAAGAGAAGTCCAATCAGGAGGTCTATCTAATGCCAAACCAATTGCAAATAAGTGTCTGATATTGGTATGGAACTATTCCCCATCACTCTCATGTAGAACATTACTACATGACAACATAAGATGTTATTTTCAAACTCCATAATCATATAAGGTCTTATTTCTTACGTTTCGCCTGTCATGTTTACAAACTCACTACTTCACAGATAGAACTCCTCCAAGATGTTATTTTCTTGTAATTGTTTATCACAACAAAGTCCATCTGCTAAAAGTATTACCTCACTTTCAGTGACTTAATCTTTACTAAGAATGTCATCGACCATGTATTTGGGCAAGTCATGTTTGCAAACTTGCACTTTATCATGCGACAACATGGTTTCGTGTTTCTTCCCAAGCAAAAAGTCTGGTGTGTGAGAGGTGTGACAAGATGTGATACGAAAACCTTGCCCTATGAAAGCATAAAAAATGAATACTGGAAGAATTAGCACGTAAAAGGAATGGCAAATAATGCCGGAGAGGAGTAAAGATAAGGAAAAATAACGAACGTATTTCTTGACACTTGATGATGTAAAACTGTCATGATCTTCTCGTTTTCAATCAATCATTCAATATCCTTTGGCTCCAGAACGAACATAGGTATTCAACAAAAACAAACTAAGTCCTCCTGTCACGTGCCATCAGCTGAAACTCTTTCCACGTTTTCCGCATCATTTTCACTTCTGTCTCCATTTCTCTTCTCTCTTTGTCGTCAACTATATCTTTTTCTTCTATCTTTCCTGTTGTCACGATATTCTCCAGCTTTCTTCTTGTCATCAAATGTCCAAAGAAAATGGATTGTTTCCTTCAAATATGACTAATAAACTTCCATTGCGCATTGGCTTCTCTCAGATATCCTTGTTACTCTTACTTTTGTCATACTCATTCCCCATTATTTAAAAAGATAATACAGTGGCTTACCAAATGACTCTACTGCTCGGCCATCAAGATACCGCCATGCAGACAAAGCACCAGCTGATAAATATAAATTCTCATACCAACTATTATGCATTGTAGTGGTTTTTGATGTTATTGTGTGGTTGCTATGTTACCTATTCTACTGGATGAGGTCAGCTGTGAAGGCTCCTGAAGATAACAGTTTATGAGAGTTACAGAATGCCTTTCTGCTACCACTTATGACCTCAAACAGACTTATTTTACTATTATGTATGTTAGCTACGTTTAATGTCTAGGGTAATAAAATGTGATGTGTAGGTAATTAAATACACAGACACACACACATGTAAACACTAAGTCTAATAATAATAATAAGCTCTATGATCAAATCAACTAACACTGGCTTTTAGAAGTTAAATTTTATAATTTTTTGAATTTATTTAGTCCTGAACCAAATTTTCTTCTGGTCAGGACGTATGAAACAATATGTATTTATCAATAAAAGTGCATATATATATATATATATATATATATATATATATATATATATATATATATATATATATATATATATATATATATATATATATATATATATATATTGAATAATCAAAATGAAAATTTTGTACATAGATATATGGTTACATTGGTTAATGTTAACACTAATTACTGTGTCTTTGGAAAACTAGCACTGGATGTTTAGTCGGGGTGGTGTCATCATACCCGATCTCTGTTTACACGAGTCATTGTCTTTGAAATATTGAACTGAGGTATAGTTTTTATACACCTGGATTTTATTTAGTTATTTTAATGTGGAAAAAGTTTGATGAATCCACAACAGGCCAGGTTTTCAACTTATCTGGCCTGTAACGATGCAGTACAGAATTCAAGTGGCCCACTCCTCACAAGTGCTGGAGTAAAATGATAGGCTTCTTAGGCATCCACTCTTGGACCTCTTCCAGCATCTGGCACTAGCACAGTGCCAGACCAGAAACTCTTAAACCAAAATTTGTGCCATGTGTCAACACACTGCCTACTGCACCAATTTTACACACAACAAAGCAAAAAGACAATTACAAAGATCGGGTCAGAGATCTCTGACCGACTCAACACATCTCACCCAGGCGGTATCAAATAGCACCAGTTTCCCATGACTGCATTGCATCCGAAATATGTTCATAAGTCTCCTTTCCATCCAATAAGGTGGGTGTTATGTTCCCACTGATCTCAAATATAGATCTGTCTTCTATAGTCTTGGATATGTTTTCCTATATTATTTGTTTGCCTCTAGGCCCTGGCCTGTCGCTGGGGACCTAGAATAAGCACTCGCTTGTCGTAATCATTTTTCATGACATGGCAGTATCAATCACTCAAAATATTAAATGTTAAATAAAAGGGTTAATGAATTTTTCTCCTTACCACAATTCAAAATTGAAAACACAGTTACGTTGTACTAGCAAAACTCAGCTGAGCTGCTGGCTAGATTATGGCGTCCCACTGATAATATATAATATCTCCTGGAAATCACTCTTCTAGCATTAACGAACTGTGCATCTGGACAGTCTTCTACAAAATGGCAATTGCCTCTACTGTTTTTTCTACAATATGAAAGCTTCTGTCCAATCAGCGGACTTCACCACTACGTTCAAATATTTAAACTACAAATGTCAAATTTAGGTCCAGTTTCTGTCTAGTGTGTAATATTTTTCTGTCGGTCTGTCCGTCCCAACTTGGTTTTTCCCAAAATTACACTTGATTTTAGACGAAACTACAAAAAAACTACACAAATTTTCCCCCACTTACTTATACGATTTCGAGACAAAGTTATTTTTAGCTTCTACCCTCCCTTTTTTGCCCCTTGTCCATATGCAGTTTGTTTTTCTGCGTTAGGCCCAAGGTCGCGTCAAAAGGGAATTTTGTGAGAAGTATGCACAAATAACTGTCGGCTAGTCTGTATTGAACAATACAGTCTTTCGTCAATATCTTCCGTGTTATCTGTCCGTCTGTGTAATTAAAAGTATATTATTTATCAGGGAAAGATGGGCTATCAAACTAGCTAGTTTTTATTCTCCTAAACTTATTATTAAGAAAAAACCTACTTTTTTCAAGGTTCGTTTTGAAATTTGTTTTTGTGCCCTAGTTCACGACGTTTGCCGCTATATTCAAACTAAAACGACTAATTACCGTAGAATCGTCCAAGATACGTCTGTTTCTAACAAGAGCTAAGGTCGTTTTTTGTCCATTTCCTTACATTGTGTCAACTAGTGGCGTAATTTTTCTTTAAAAAACTACAAATTGCGTCTTCTAGACTTTAGATTCAAACACGTGTTCAGACCGTCACATTTTTTTCTTTTATCTCCGTTTCCACCCCGTCTAAAAGGATAGGTCGTTTAGTCTGCATGTTCTAACTAGTTAGTTTCAATGGCGCTAGAAAACGCTGGCGTAGGCGAGAATGTATCAGCATATCTTACCAATATTTTTATCCCTACATGTTATTTTACCGGTTATCTTTATAAATGGATGAATTTTAACGTTGCATCACTGTAATTTCACCACATGCATTGGTGCGGGGATAAATTTAAGAATATTTATTAATTCAGGAACCGTCCTCCCAACGTCCTGTGGTAAGAGTGCATTAGACTAAAGGCTTGACACTCCTTATTACAGTGGCCTGCTGAATACCCTCCAGGGTTCTCCTTGCATATTCCATTTCAGGAATTATAATGTATATTTAAGATATGGCCAGTCACACACAATCTCCCTGGCCCGCATCACAGGTACTCAGTAACAAGGCCTAACTTCTTGTCACGATTCACATATATTTATTAACACAGTACTCCACATTGAGTATGGTATGACATCGTAGCTTTTACTAGCACATGTCTCTACTGTCCTTGATTCTGATACTCTCAGTTTTAATGGAACAGTCAACTTACGTGCCCAAGAATTCCATACACACTGCTAAGACTAATCTTACATTATACAGTTAATGAATGCATAAGGCAGTGATGGTAATCGATCTTGCAGGTGCAATATAAAGATGCCCAAAGGCAATTAACACAATCTAGAATTAGGTCCTACTGGACACATTCCCTGCATACTGGTCAAACGACACAAGCAGGCTGCTGGTTAGAGACGCTAGCTTGTCCCAAATCAAAACTCACGTCTGCTGTCAATTCAGAGCAGGAGTCAAGACGTCACTTCCTGCAACCACGGGATACCGTGTGTAAACAATATATATCAGGAAGTGATCGAATACAAAACATGATATGATATTTACTCATATCATGCATGAAGATGCCTTCATCTGGAGTCATCTTTATATAACCAGCTAAGCACAATGCTACAGTATTTAAATCTGGAAGTGAACTTGTCTGTGAGGCTAATTCTTTAAAAGCATGAAAAGAGAAGTCTCGCCTCGATGTTATGAACTAATGACTGTAATAACAAACCAGACTTCATTAAGATACAACAGGTTTAGTTTCTGAATACACTAAACATGGGTCACGTGTATTATTGACCCGGCTGCACTGCCTGCAGCACTTATCATAAACGAAAACTATCTGCAAGAGGCAATATTACGTGTTTCTCTTTCCTTGAGCCCTGTAGTTTGACAATGATATTCTAGGTGAGTTGCAGGAGCTACAGCCGGGATTTTGACGTGAAATATTACTCTGATCAGACAAAAATACGATATGAACTGGATGTCAGTTCTACAAAACAAGGAAAGAATGTCAAGGTTAGGCCTCCGATAAGACATTTTCAGTAGCAGGCTCTTTAAACGACTCTTTTAATGCATTGTAAATTACTGTTTGATGCTTTAGCTTCCATGTGTTGCGTATGGCAGACAAAGCCATGTCCTCGAAAACGCATATTGCATCTTCTAGAGCAGCAGTAGGCAACCCAGCAGCTGTGGATGTCTACTTTAGAAATAATCAGCTCTCTAATGATTTACCTTGACAAAGTTATGCCGGTTTTCAGAGTATCTGGAATTTGGAATTAGTGTTGCCTATATGCAATCGACAGTGTGGAAACCATAGAGGCATATCCCTTCTCAGTGTCTCTGGTAAAATCTACTCTAGAATCCTAGAGCAGAGACTCCGACGCCTAGCTGAGCCACAATTGGATGAGGTCCAGTGCGGATTCCGAGCAAACCGAAGTACTCAAGACCTAATCTTCACACTCAGACAGCTGAGTGAAAAGGCCCTTGAGTATAAGAGTGAGATGCATCTTTGTTTCATAGATCTGGAAAAGGCGTTTGACAGGGTCCCCTGGAGCAAACTTTGGGACTGTTTGGCAAGGAAGAATATTCCAGCACCTCTGATTCATGCTATACAGAGCTTCTACAAGTCTTGCAGAAATTATGTGAGAACAGCAAACCATAAGTCGGAAGAGTTCAGGACCACCACTGGTGTAAGACAAGGTGATATCCTATCACCTTACCTCTTCATACTCCTTATGGACGATGTAATTAAGGCATGTAAGGAGAGAACAAGAAAGTATTCAGTGGGGTACTGGAAGATGAGACAGGTCTATATTTCGGAGCTGGCATTTGCTGATGATATTGCCCTGATTGCTAAATCAGAGGCACATCTCTAATCCAACCTGCAAGTCTGGAAGGAAGAGCTGGAGAAGAGAGGGATGGTCATAAGCAGCTCTAAAACAAAATCCATGGTGATATCACGAGAAGAAAGAAAACATCAGATTAAGCTGGGAGAACAGGTCCTGGAGCAGGTCGACCACTTTAAATACCTCGGAGCTATTATAGACCGAAAGGGAGGCATCAAAGAAGAGTTGGCCACTCGAAAAGCAGCAGCTGGGAGACTTTTTCAGGCCATAAATCGAGGATTCCTCAGCAAGAGAGAGGTTGGTAAGAAAACGAAGATGGCTGTATACCGCTCCACCTATGTCCCAGTCTTGACATACGGATGCGAGTCATGGGCAATGACTACAACCCATAAAAGCCAGATCCAAACCTCAGAAATGAAGTATCTGAGGAAGGTGGTTGAAGTAACAAGAAGAGACATGGTACGCAACCAGACGATACGTCAAGGCCTTAAATCCTACCCCCTGCAGACCCAAGTAGAACAGTCCCAATTAAGATGGTTTGGCCATGTCTGCAGAATGGGAGAAGATCGGATACCACGACAAGCATGGGAAACAAAGAGCCAAGGATCCAGACCCCGAGGACGACCCAGAGTCCGCTGGGAGGACAACATTAGACAATCTTTGAAGGATCGAGGACTAGAATGGAACCAGGCCAGGAGGAAGACAACTGATAGGATAGTCTGGCGCTCTCTTCCAAACCTCTACACCTCACGGTAGAAGGGGAACGACTAAGTAAGTAAGTTGCCTACATGTAACTTTTGTCTTTGCCTCACGATCTCCTTCCAACGATTCTATCAATAGAGTGAAGGACCTTTTAAACTAAATTATATTTTACGGAATGTTAACTTACTTCAAAGAGCAGACCGCTTTACTATCTTATACAGTTCACAATTAAAATGCATTTGTGTAACCTGGCTCGTGAGATTTCACTGGAAATGCAGAAAAAAGTAATGTACTCCTGGGTTTGCCACGCTTTTAAAGCCTGCGGTGTAGGACTACTCCGAAATAACAATGAAGTAACAAAAAGCACAACAAACTGACACTATCAATAGCAATCAATTGCAAAAGAGAATAGGAATCTGCATATAACACAAAACTGAAAATAAATTGACATTCTTTTCCTTTAGTTGCTTATCCTTTATAGGACGTGGCAATCAACCCCAGCTTTTATTGGCTGTTTGTGATTTTTCTAGGCAATTTTTACATTCAGTAGTTTGCCATTGCTTTCTGAACGGTACGGCGCTTATACCATTGTTAAAAATCCACACAAAGCGATCTGCTACCAAACCGCCTGCAGCAGGTTTCGAACCTGGTATACTGTATCTGGATTATGAAACTGCGTTCATATCCATTAGGCCACAGACGCCGACAAATTGACATTAAATATCCTAATTATAACCGACAATTAGGTTGAACAAAGTAGACCATGATGGTGGACGAGTGGAGGCCTTGACGTTCAGCTGTTACTAGTCCTGTCTCCACCCATCACCTTTAAAAAAAAAATACTCCAAAATTTCTCTAGCTTCAAAATTCTGTATCTTTCCCGTCTCTGACATCTAAACATCTCCCAATCTCTGACACCTAAACATCTCCCAATCTCTGACACCTAAACATCTCCCAATCTCTGACACCTAAACATCTCCCAATCTCTGACACCTAAACATCTCCCAATCTCTGATACCTGATACATCTCCCAATCTGACACCTAAACATCTCCCAAAACATTCCCTGTGAACTATCGGTAGATCGGGGGTCTACCTTATGAGGACCCTAGAGCACCTGCATAACTAATGAAACGCCACTGTTTGGCTTCAGCCTTTATTTTGTCTGCATTATTATGTTTACTTCTCACTACTCAGGTTATTCTCCATAGACTGCAGAAAAGCGTTCTCTCATAAAGTCTGAGCTCTGGTGTGGGTGGAAGTAAAGACGTCAGATATTTATTGAGGGGGAAAGAGGGGGGCAGGGGAGCGCTGAAAGTTTTGATAATACACCGTGTTTAGTTTTTCCTTGTATACTCTGGCAGGTATCGACAATGCAAAATCTAGAAAGCCCATAAAAAAGCACCAGGTTTTTATATATAAACGCGCATACAGACGCACGCACTGAGGCAGTCTAGACACGATCCTCTCAAAAAACGCAGACAATGGAAGACAAAGCGGCTCCAAGCAATGCAATTACACCAAGCAGGTGATTGTGAACAGTTTTGATGTTCGCTCGTGAGAGGAAAAAAGTTCACTTTTAATTGTTTATTTTAAGGAGGTATAGTAGAAGACATCATATACTGTTCAAAAAAAAAAAAAAGAAGCGCATAGCTATCCGAGGGCGCATTTTTATGAGTTTGTAAGTAAAATTTGGTGCAAGGGTATATAAAAACCAGCCTCAAATGTTCTTTACAGTGTCAAATGCACGTGTTGACCTGAATTGCGTTCGTTTTTATAATCGTTACAACGCAGTGGTCAATAGTGTTTATGACGCAATTTTTGACCACAGCTCATGTTGCGCGCACGTGAAAGCAACAAAATTTGGGGTGAACACTATTCACTGACTACGCAACTGAAACGCTATAAAAGAATAACGCTACACACAAAAAATTCAGTTCATTTTCAAGCAGACATTTATGGCGTCTCTATCGATAAATTTAAGGAACATTGCTATTGGCCGACTGCATGCAGGCGAAAGTCAAAGTCAGGTTGCCAGGCATCTAAACGTGCATCAGAGTACCATCAGTCGACTTTGGCACCGGATCCAAGCCACTGGCTCAGTTTAAGACCGGCATCGCAGTGGACGACCCAGAGTGACAACAGCAGCGGAGGATCGCTTTATTCGGCTTCGTCACCTCAGAGACAGGTTTACAACAGCTTCCTCGACTGCCCAGCCATTGCCTGCAAGACGTCATGTGTCTGATCAAACTGTCCAGAATAGACTGCTTGACGCTGGACTTTGGGCACAACGACCTCACCGAGGACCTGTCCTTACGCGCCGCCATCGCCAAAATCGACTTCTTTGGGCCAATCAGCATCGTCCCTGGGCAGCTGACAATCAATGGAGACGTGTCTGGTTTAGTGACAAATCTTTCTTTTTGTTGCAGCGTCATGATAGACGACGTAGGGTCTACCGTAGGCGAAATGAACGTTTTGCCCAAAATTGCGTTGATGAAGCTCCGTCGCACGATGGTGGAGGTGCAATGGTGTGGGGAATGATCAGTTACAACGGAAGGAGTCAATTGGTGCACATTGAAGGAGGCCTGAATGCGCAACGATACGTCAATGAAATTCTTCGACACCATGTCCTTCCACTTTTGGCTGCCCAAAGGTATGTGTTTCAACAGGACAACGCCAGACACCATTGTGCACGGTTGACCACGCAGTTCCTGACTGCCAACAACATTCTCACCCTTCCCTGGCCATCCCTGTCTCCAGACATGAGTCCGATTGAGCACCTGTGGGATGAGCTGCATAGACGTGTTTGTCGCCGAGACGTTGCTCCAGCCAATCGTCGTGATCTGTTCCAGGCACTCCAGGAAGAGTGGGCAGCCATCCCACAGGCCCACATAAGACGTCTGATCGCATCCATGCCCAGGAGATGCCAGTCGCTGATCGATGCAAGAGGAGGCCACACACCATACTAACGGGAAAGCCCGTACGCCAAAAAACTCTCGTGACCCAGATGCAAAACAACTGTCAATTGATTGGTGGAACCCTAAGGTATTCTTGTGTGCAATTTGAACAATTAACTCATTAAATTAAAAAAGTTACTGAATGTCAAAATTATGGCTATCTGTCATGTGCCTTCAGTAGCTATGCGTTTCTTTTTTTTTTTTTTTGAATAGTATAGATTTCTTCTTCTGCTTCTTCCTCGTTCGCTCTTAGACTTCTACATTAATGACTCTAATGAAGGTAGTAGTCAGCTCAAGGATCCTGACATCTCGTTCGCCCTCAGATTTCTATATTAATGACTCTAATAAAGATAATTGTCAACTCAAGGTTCCTGACATCTCGTTCGCCCTCAGACTTCTACTTTAATGACTCTAATAAACTTAGTAGTCAGCTAAAGGTTCCTGACATCTCGTTCGCCCTCCGATTTCTATATTAATGACTCTTATAAAGATAGTAGTCAACTCAAGGTTCCTGACATCTCTTTCGCCCTCAGACTTCTACATTAATGACTCTAATAAACTTAGTAGTCAGATCAAGGTTCCTGACATCTCGTTCGCCCTCAGACTTCTACATTAATGACTCTAGTAAAGGCAGTAGTCAGCTCAAGGTTCCTGACATCTCCAAACAGTTTTTTGCTTAATCACCGATAAGACACGGAGTCTGCGTACCCATACGACAGATAACGAGATCACTGTCTGTGTGACACCTGTGGGCAGACACGTGTGATATAATCGCTTCCGATCACTTGGTTAAATGTAATCATGGATGTATTACATTTTAGACAATATGAGTCTACAAATGTGTTTGTGAGAGTGTATGCAATGACCACAGATATACATATATGGTAATACGTGACCTTTGCAGGCACGCACCTTATTTCACGTGGGACTATTTGGAAATATCACACCCTATCTTCATGATTTGAAATGATTGGATCTTTCTGATTAGATTCATAACAACAAGGCGGGGGAAGAGAGGGAATATAGGCTGACCATTTCGCAGTTTTATTTCACTGTGAATTTCACGCTCGCCAAGACAATATCAGACCTCGCCAGAGTGAAGACTAGATTCATAATTCCTTTTTATTAACCGGACCTTTTATTGAAGAACCAGATAAGACTTATAAAGCGCAGAAACTCTCTAAATTTTAATAAGAAACCCCGGTACTAGGGAACTGAAGAAACACGGAGTCAGAGGGAGAATCTATGGTCAAAATTAAAGACATCCCAGACGCGTGTAAGAGAACAATTCGTCTCTTTTATTCCTCTGAGCAAAAAAAGTCTGTAGCCAAGTTTGGCGTAAGTAGTGCATTTTCATTCTGTTTTATTACTAACATGTGAACTAACATATATCTATATATATTACCATGTGAAGTTTAATATGTGAAACTCGCTATTGGATGTCAAAGTCATTTGAGGCTGGCAACCTCAGCGTATAGAGTGATGATTCATGAACCACCACTGCACAGGCTGGTGATTGCTTTATTGATAGTTTCGCAAAGAGAACTAAAAGCATAAAGTAGTTCCAGGTTCCCTATGGAGCAGGGAAGGAAAGATGAAAAAAATGATGTACATTCTAAGTATAATACACTGTACTTACATTTTCCAAGCAGTGTAAATGTCCCCATAAAACATATTCACTTCAAAATTAATGTAAGTGTTCAAGCTTTAAAGCAGTGTAACTCTCTATGTGACAATATTCATTTTAAATTAATAGAAGTTTCAAACTTTTCAATACGTGTTAATATAAGTGAAACATAAATGAATTTATATTGTGAACACTTTTCCAACAGTGGAGATGTAAATGTAAAACATATTATATCTGTACGTTTAAACTTTTCATTTAAATGTAATGTAAAGCTAAAGCTATTCAGTTTAAATGTAAAGGAAGTTTTATCCCGAGGGATTAAATTTAATTCTCATCGAGAGTAAATTCTGACATGGGATGGTAGAATAGAAGAGAGGGGCACAAAGCTGTGTCGGAAAACGCCATACTCAGAAAAGCGTTTCGTTTCTATTTCTATTACCAGTTATTGGTGGTACCAGCAGAAAGTACTATCCCTGGAACCAAGTGAAGGTAGAAGTGGACTGACGTTGTAAGAGATGCCATCATAAGAGGGTCTTATAGACAGATGCAGAACCAACTTGGCCGTTACTCCTTGACGTTCTGGAAACGTGCGGCGCCTGAATTTTGACCAGAAACGAGCGCGAGCAGAGTGAAAGGAACTAACCTAGCGGGAGAAGAAACTACCATTGGCAGCTAAGTGAAAATATCCGCTGCCAAAAGTGACCTCCTTTATTCCGTTAAATCCCATTCAAGTGATGAAATCCTTTTCATAACTATTCAAATTATTTCTTTTAAACTGTTAAACGTAAAGTGATTATTAAATTTTGTTATTTGTAATGTTACAAATTTAACTTTGATTCAATCCTTTTAAATGTACTACATGTTTGTCTCAGTCAAAGTTACTAAACACACACTCTAAATAGAGTTATATATTATAATAATAATTCCACTGATTAACTCAGCGGTGGGGGCTTAACGAGCTAGAATAAACCATTGCTAAATTCTTCATAAAAGATGTCGGCAGATTACAGAATTAACGTGCTCATCCACAGCCAGCATTGTTCTCGCTTATCTGAATATCTTGTGAAGACTCCCATGTGATAGAAGCTTCACTACTCTTCTATCTACATTTCTGCCAAGAGTAATCTTGTGTAAAGATATACTCCATTGAAGCCTATAATAGATACTCTTGAGTTTTGGCCACTGTTGGACCACTACTGCAAAGCAGGGGAGGCAATACCGTCACAATAGCCTGTACAGTAGAAGACAGTAGGGAGGTTTCTAGCTGTTTGGCACGTAAAACATGCGAGGGCATTAAGAGAATGGGCGACACCTTCGTCATCCTCCTGTGTTATCTCCTCCCTTACACTTCTTCTTTCAAGTACCACGTTTGGTGGCGTTGGCGAGCATGTTCAACCACAACTTTTCATCTCAAGTATTATTTATAAATTCAGTTGCCGGCTTTTTTCCATACCATGAGGTCACACTATTCAATATCTTCTCTCTTTTACCTTCAATCTTTCCCGCGATCACGATATATTCCATCTTTCTTCTCATACGTAATGTCCCTTTATTTATTTCTATTGCACACACGCAGCCTTAAACACACACAAACACATACTAAAAAAATCAAAGAAAGAGAAAATACATAAATTTCACTGTCTCTAAAACTCGTCGTTAAGCCTAATGCGACAGCCATAAAAAGCTCAAATGGCGCCACGGTGACAACGGGTTCGGCTGTAGGCGACGTACATTACAAAACAGATAAATAACAAATAAAAGGCAATAAAGATAGAATGACAAGGCAGGCCCTGTTCTGGAGTCAGAGTTAGGAAAGCAGAGGTAGATCGAAAAACACATGGAGACGAAAACTGGAGCCAGAAATAAAAATGATGAGGACGACATGAAAAAAATCCTGGAGCTGATGGCACGTGACCGGGGGACTTGGCATACGTTTAATAAAGAAACACCAAAGAAAATCTTACGCGACAGTTGAATATTTATATAAACAACGGTGATATCCGACACGTGATAAAAATCAGGGAACAACGACAACAATCGTCTGATGACAACCGCTCTTCTTATTAAATTTAAACACAAGTGAGTCTGTGCAAAGTCTCCCAAATATCTAACACTGAACGTGCATGCTTCTGAGCCAGAACTCTGAATTATGTGTTTCTAGAAAATACTTCTTCCCCACCTCTCAGTCTTACAGCCGCAGTGGTTAGTGCACTGGCTTCCCAGATCGGCGACCCTGGTTCGATCCCCAGTTGAGGTGGGATTTTTTTAGCAACTCTGGGAGGGTTAAAGTATGCCGGCGTGATGCTGACCACATCACTCTCTGAGTGTGCTGATGGTCAAGAAAATATGGGCCTAACATCATATTCCCAATATGCCTCAATGGGCGTGTAATGGGATCCTTTACCTTTTTACTTTATAACTACTATCAGGAGGTCTTATCTGATTAGACATCTACCACCAGTGTTGCCACCCTCAGTTTGGAAAAAACCTAGATGGTACCTTAAAAAACACCTAGATTTTGAATTTTGGGCGACGGGCTACTTTAGGCGGGTTTTTTTTTTTGGGGGGGGGGGGGGGGGGGGACTTTGAGCTATTTTTGGGCTACCTTGGGCGAAAAACCGAAAGTTGATCCAAGTGGCGTTCTTCAACTAATAAAGGAAAATAACACCTAGACGGGACCGAAAAAAACCTAGATCTAGGTGAATCCACCTAGGATTGGCAACGTTGTCTACTACTAACCACGAAGTCCTAGCCGAAGACACAACTGTGTTAGTGGAAAGGAAACGTGTTGTCGCGCGAAAAACACAAAGAAATGTTTCCTCATAGCCTGACCAGGTAGCAAGTAAGGTTTGCATTGTAAGAGATCTGTCTGACGCTACCTGCAGAGCATACCTGGTTAAGGAATCTGAGATCTTCAAAGACCGCCGTTAGAATGGAGATTAAATATTGACCAAACACCTTTCTTCTTCGTCCAGACGGAGCTACAAATTGTCTGGGGATTACTACCCCCGTCACGTGATCTTCGATCAAACATTTGACGTAGTGGTGTTAATACGCACGATCAGTGTAGCCAGTTCCGTAGCTTTCACGCGCAACTGGGCATATTTGAAGTTCAAGTCACGTTTTTTTTCTTTTTTAAATTCTTAATGCCGGTGCGGATTACGTTTCTTTTTTTTTAAAATCACCGTCGATGTTTTGAGCTTTTAGAATCAATAAACTTAAACTGCAATAAAATTGTTTCAGTAAGTAAAGACTGGAAATGAAATTGTGTATGTTATAAAAACTGTACAACACAATAATGCTTCGAATCAAAGAGTGAGATAAGAAGTGAAATCTTGTAACTCTGCTTTCATCAATCCGATCTGAATCAAGCGAGAAGATTTCTTTGAGAAAACCAGCTAATAGAACACACAGAAGCGAGCTGAGAAAAACAGCTAATAGAACATACATAGGCAAATTGAGGACATCAGTTAATAGAACACACAAAGACGAATTGAGAAAATCAGCTAATAGAACACACAAAGACGAATTCATAAAATCAGCTAATAGAACACACAAAGACAAACTGAGAAAAACAGCTAATAGAACACACAACGGCGAACTGAGGAAAAACAGTAATAGAACACACAAAGGTGAAGTGAGAAAAACAGCTAATAGAACACACAAAGGCGAAGTGAGAAAAACAGCTAATAGAACACACAAAGGCGATCTGAGAAAAACAGCTAATAGAACATACATAGGCAAATTGAGGACATCAGTTAATAGAACACACAAAGTGAGAAAAACAGTAATAGAACACTGTAAAGACGTTATTTCTTACTACACCTGTAGTACACCACTGTAAAGTATCAGTCTGTCTGCTCTGTAAGGAAGAGTGGTGTGTTGTTGAGATCAGGCATGCTCCAGTCTACCCAGCTGTAAATGGGTAACTCACCCTAGTCCTGAGTTAGGGAAGGCAAAGGCTCCAGGGGAAGCAGGCCCTGAACTTGGTCACTTCAGCCGACGCAGGATGGTGTATGTATGAAGTAGAAGTGTAGAGTGTGATTACCGCGAATGGTGTGCTGTTCGTGTGCTGACCAATATACCCACTCACACTTGTCTACAAGGCACCAATGCAGACTGCTGGAATCTTAGTTTACTCAATTTATTCAGACGTACACACTGGGACATACGAGTACATCATGGTTCGTTGACATATCAATTTGTAGGTATACATAGCAGATCTGAAGTCATGACACATTCAGAAATAATGGCAGTACATCAAAGTTCAATGTCATGATACATTATGGCCGCATTCCCCTATCTGACTAAACGCGTCAGTGAAGGAATCGATAAATAACTAAAGTTACTTGACGTCCATAGTTTGTAGTATAGATTATGAAACCACGAAGGGGGGTTTCTAGCAGGATTGAGATCTCTCTGTCACTGTCCGATAATAAGATAAATAATCTGTTCTCTTGGCAGTGATCAAAACATATGATGACCGAAATCCAACATGGCTACCTCCCTGAGTTGTCGTTCACTCATGCATAGGGAGGAGAATATAAGCCAGAGTTAATTTGTAATGGGTATATAAAGGATTTCATAAATGTTTCCATACAGCTCTACGGTGATCAGGTTAATTTCACGTAGCCATAACCGCTGCAGGAAAATCTGTCATCTTCGTCGATACCAATACCAAACACGACACTAGCATAACGAAGCACCAAAAGTCAAGCTAGGCCTAACCGACGAGAGATCATCAAAATAGGAGCTGGGTTTACCTGGAGTCCGAATCATCTATATACTGACATAAGGAGAGTCTCGAACACAAACTATCGTAGAGACACCATCTCCTTCAGAAGAAATACCACTTCGTAAGACATTTTTTCCTGACGAAAGGACCAGCTCTAGAAAAACGTACCCCGCCATTTGTAAGCAGTACATCGGAACTCATCACGACTTGTCAAGACAACTCATACTTCCGCTAGACCGGAATACAAGAATCTAGTCCCTCCTACCCATCCAAAATATACAATATAGGACTGATTCTACTTGTACTAATAATATGTAATACATATGAATTCAGGCCATAAACACAATAAGCAAATTAATATATTTTCTGGCCCTAAAAAATAAGTACAAACGCAAGCGCACTATCCTTGCGCCGGATCAATATCCAGAACGATTACTCCTATAATCAAAAGTGTGAATCAAACATGGATTATCTCGCTTTTACCATAAACAGCATTTTCATACACAAATGAATGCATGTCTATATTTTCCCATATCAAATAGCCATATCAATTTTTGTAAAATGTGCGTCAAAATATGCACGCAACAAACACTCAAAGACAAATTGAGAAAAACAGCTAATAGAAAACACAAAGGCGAACTGAGAAAAACAGCTAATAGAACACACAAAGGCGAAGTGAGAAAAACAGCTAATAGAACACACAATGGCAAAGTGATAAAAACAGCTAATAGAACACACAAAGGCGAAATGAGAAAAACAGCTAATAGAACACACAAAGGCGATCTGAGAAAAACAGCTAATAGAACACACAAAGGCGATCTGAGAAAAACAGCTAATAGAACACACAAAGGCGAACTGAGAAAAACAGTAATAGAACACCCACAGGCGAACTGAGAAAAACAGCTAATAGAACAAACAAAGGCGAACTGAGAAAAACAGCTAATAGAACCCACGAAGGCGAACTGAGAAAAACAGTAATAGAACACACACAGGCGAACTGAGAAAAACAGTAATAGAACACTGTGGCAGAGATATTATGATTAATAGATTTCAGATATCTATTCTTTATTCTACACTTGTCTTTTACCTTTCTTTCGCTCCTTTACCTTTCTTTCGCATACGCTAGATTGTTAGCAATTCAAACATTTGTCATTTCCTTTCTAATTTAGCAACGCATTTTATTGCGGTTAGCTAAGTTCTTTGATGAGAGATCGAATCGTGTTAATTCGTTCTCGACAGGGATAATAAGGAAGACCAATGTCTATCACTTTTCCCTGATCTGTTCGCCTATAAGTTAATTATTCACGGTGAAAGATTTAAGATCAAAGACGAGCTCGCTTATATTGCGTTTATGACCATAGTCTGCAGGCAGAATAGTGTGAATTCTCGAGCGAAGAAAATCTCCCATGGTCTGGTAAATCACGTTACACAAGATCTAAGAGAGACGGTCCGCTCAATTTGCCTGAGTCTGGTTTCGGTTTCAGTGTGAAGAATTCGTTTGATTTTGCAGATTGAACGTAGAAATTCTCCGAGGTGTTATCAGTGTTAAGTCTGGCATATTCTGGTTTTCGGGAAATAGCGTAGCATCCTTTGTCAGTTTCCTATATTTAAACCCCAGCAGTTTAGACTTCATTCATTCAGACTCCGCAATTTCTCTAGACATTTCTAGCTTCGTTTCTAGATTACTTTATTAAGTATAATCTCAGTTTGCGTTGGAGAATAGTCTTAATAACCGAAGTGAATATTATATTTTACGCCAGGGTAGGATAGGATGTGTGTATAATATTATGATTAAGTTTCTGTATGTTTCTTTTTCTTTTATACAGTATATGGGTCAAGCCCAAAATCTGCCAGCGGTTTCAGTATATATGAGAATAACCTAGAAGAAACATTTTTGTACTTAAATACGTGGGTGTACAAGTTACAACCTGTCTGGCATTGTGTTTGCATCCAGAAAGAGACATAGTACTCATCTCACGAACTTTAAGACTAAATGAGGTAACTGGGCCTATTGAGCCAGATTATATTTCTTCCCTAAATCTCATGTACATTCAGCCCCTGTGGCGAAATTACAAACAGTAACATTTCCGACGTTTGAACAATTGTGGTGTGACCAATAATTTTATATTGAGAGAAGTTACCAACCTGTCATTTCCTAAGTACTGGAAACCTCGAGATTCTGACATTGTGAACCCAGTTAAAATTTCTTACCTGAACTGATTCAAGTGACATAAACAGAAATCCTAAAATATAGTTGTAAAGTGAACGCTCCCCGGAACATTGGATGAAACCTGTATCTGCAGAGCTGGGGTTCTCTTTATCAAAAAGAACATGGATTCACGGTGCGTGTGTGTCCTAAAGTTTGCGCCTGAAGGTGCAAGACATCAAGTTTGTAGGTAAGAAAGAATGTCAGTGGCCACTGGTGAATGAACAGAGAGAAAGCAGGACTGAGTGATTCCCGTATGGTATAATTTATGAACCCACTTTGTGTTTTCTGTATGCAAGTGTTGCTAAATGATGTTTTCCTCTTAGAATAGATTAATATATCAACTCTGTTCTTAACCGTAGAGGGAAATCCTAGACCATAGCGTATAAATCAGTGACTCTTTGGGGGCTATAACTTTTTCTGCTAACGGGATCGTGGGCTCAACAGAGGGGGAAAGGATTACACCTATGGGTCTATTCTTTTAGTAATGCATTAACTTATGTGTACGTGTAGTTATATGTGATTGATATTCAAATTTATGATTGTGGTGAATTTTCTTATGATAAATAAAATTTACATAAACTTATTCAAGTGTGTCGGTCAGCTCGTCCCCAAAATATCTATATTCCATTGTTATAGTTTTCACGTCTGTGCGTCTAACTGTCGTCACTTATGTGTGTGTGTATGTGAGTGGTGTATATATATTACTATATATATTCTAGTAGACTGTCTGACTAATCTAGATCTGTTGTAGAGATAGGCTGACCGAGAGAAGCTTCTCGAGTGTCAGGGACAGACTCCATTATTTTCCACCATCTCACTCGTGAAAAATCTATTTCTTATATTATCTCCCACTGAGCTATCACCTGTTCTATTTCTTTTCAGAAGGGACCAACCCAAGTCTTAATTCCCTTTATCACTAATCTACGACAAGCACACAAAGGCGAACTGAGAAAAACAGCTAACAGAACACACAAAGACAAATTGAGGAAATCAGCTAATAGAACACACAAAAACGAATTGAGGAAAGAAACGAAGAGATCGAAGCCATGCTGGAACTATGTCAGTGATGGAGTAATTTAAGAAACAAGTTACATAATGCTCTTGTGAGAATAAGTCTTAATAAACTTACAACATTAGATAATAATTCCAGGAAATAATAAGAACCTAGAAAAAAGTTGGATCGGGGCGATGACAGGAGTGTTAAAGGAATCACAGTATGACAATATACCAGCCAGTGGTTCAGAAACAAATAGTCAGCACTATATCCGGCACTTCCCGGCTAATGCATTAGACAACAGAAACAAAAAGAAAGAATAATTAATCACGGTGGTTACACCTGTTGCATAATGCGATGGGCTCGATATCTTAGGTAATCGAACACGGTCGAACACTGGGTAAGACGAAGGTTTGTTTGAGCCAATGAGAGCATAGCAAGCCATTTCCCGCGAGACTAGTAGGTTGGAAGCTGTAACATGGACGAAATAGAAAGTGTGCTCAGGTGTTTGTCTTTCCATCGGAGTTGTGAAAATTCGAGGGGATTGCAAATAATAATGCCATCAAAGTTAGATATTAGAGAGCCTAAGCTTTGTTCAGATAACTATATTTATTGAAACTGTTGGGTCTGAGAGGACAGTCGAGAACAAGGGCACCGAAGAAGCTTAGTGAAACTGCGGAAAGGGCATAATGCTGGCTGTGGAACAACCGCAATGGGCTATGGAACTCGGGACAGTAAAATCTAGCCGCATCTGCGATATAGGAAACACCCTGAAATTTTTCTATGTCCGTAATACATCGAGTTTGTCACTGTATTGGTGAAAGGACGGCGGCGTTACAAGAAACAGGCGGTGCATTATATAAGTTTGATTTCAGAGGCCGGCTCGCAAAGAATTCACGCCTCGTCGGCTTCACGCAGGTGTGTTAGGGGTGTGCTGCGGAACGACCGCAATAATTTGCTTGATTCAGCAAATTTTGCAGAGACAAACACGAACGAATAACCTATGACGTCAGTGCTCTCTCTCGATCGCAGGATGGAAGGTATAAAAAGGAGAGAAGTGGATGACCAAACACTCACCACCAATTTTCAAACACAGAAGACAGAGCTCGCCACCAAGCACCTTTGCCATCTTTATGTGTGTGCAGCCTGCCAGGCCTTTGATTCCCTGTGTATAATTCTGAATTGAGGGTCATATCATACCACACTGTCAGCAAGGCAGAAGACTTTGTATACCTGGGATAGCCAAAGAAGCATTCAATCCCCAAGAGAATACTTAAGATCAGGTCTGGGAACCGAGATGCATGGTAATTGCCAGCCCCTGTCTACTCAATATTGACAGACCTGTGAAGTCAACACAGATAAGTGTCCACAAGAAGGACTGAACTCAAAATATATCGTTCTTTGTTAAGATCACTACATGTGTAAAGACTGTATCTTAAGTCAAAGTGACTATTTTTACTAGTTTAAGAACAGTGATTCAAGAACTGTTAGTTTCAGCCAAGGCAACAGTGAATTACAGTATAAGTGACAGTATAAATTAAAGAGACTTTTGATTTTAAAGTGACATTTCCCAAAAGGAAGGAGTCATTGACACTCTGTGTGTAAAACTTTAATTGTGTGTGTGTTACACATTTCTTTTTGTAAATTTTCATCATCGTTTTGAATTGCATTCCATTATTCTTATTCCAAAAGAGAAAAGAAGAAATTATTGTAAATATAATAAATAATTAATTGTAACCAAAGCCTTGAGTAACTCATTCCAGTTTTGTTTGTAGTTACTTTCGTTTATTGTTTACCCTAGACATAACATAACACATCATGGATAGTTGTAGAGAGGAGACGACTAAGTGTCCGGTACTTCTTATTACCATCTGGGCCAGATAATTTTATAGTCTGACTATGACAACCATACACCAGTACTCATTTCTGAGACTGGGGTATTTCTTATAAGACCAGAACTCTTATCTGGCAAGTGTATTCTGGTATCACCTGATACACCTTTTTATCTATTCTTCATCATCAACACAAATTATCCTCTCGTGACACTGGGGTCTCGTTCGCGGGATATCATTGATATTCCAGAGCCATCTTTCGTCTTTTCTTTTGTCATGTAGAAATTTTTTGTTAGGAAATATTTTGAGACAGTGGATAGGAAATTTTTTTGAGTACTAATGAGTACTATTATAAAAGTATGGTCCATATATAGTGAAATCAGTCATTAGTTAATTTAATTAAGTGAATTAATTAGATTGATTATAATTTGAGTCAGTCAGTTTACCAAATAAACTACAGCATATCATGGCGGACTTGGTAAAGTTTAAGTCTGCAACACTGCAGATGAGAAAGGAGCTTGGCTTAACTGGTGATGCTCTGATCCGATATGTTACGACTGAGTGTGATAAGTATATGGAAAGAGAAAGAGAATACAGGAAATTGCAAATGGAAGCTGAGGCTCAAGCCAAGAAATTAGAAGCTGAGAGAGAAGCCAAGAAATTAGAAGCTGAGAGAAAAGCCAAGAAATTAGAAGCTGAGAGAGAAGCCAAGAAATTGGAGGCTGAAGAAAGGAGGTTGGCAGAACAGGCTGAAGAAAAGAGGTTGGCAGCTGCGGCTGAAAGGGAAGAAAGGAGATTACAAGCTGAGAGAGACCATGAGCTGAGAATAAGACAGCTTGAACTTCAGGCTGGCACTAGCACCAATGGTAGTAGCTCACCTCACTCTGAGGGTAACTCCAGCCAAAGCACCTCAAATGGAGCCATGAACTTCCATCTGGACCCATTTGTGGAAAAAGAGGATGCAATAGAGGCATACCTGGATAAGTATGAAAGCTTTGCCTCTACCTATGGCTTGGAAAAAGAAAAATGGAGTCTGAAGCTATCTCAAGGATTGAGACGTATGGCTTATTGTGGCGAGAGGTTTTATTTGGCTCTTGGATCAGTATAGTACTGACAATTACAGAAATAGAATTTCTGCAGAAAATGGTGAAGTCCCAGTGTCTGAGAGGACTACTGGTATCACAAATTAGTTACGGCTGTGAATGTTCTGATCTCGAAACAATAGTAGAGAGGAGACCGACATAAAGCGCCACCTCCGCTGTGTAACTAACTGTGATATTAAAAAAACAAGGAAACAGATTTTGCTTAACAATGATAAAATTGACAAGGCTTCAAATACAATTTCCTAAGTATTTATTTAGTATATACACTATCTACTCTTGTGCTGAAGGGTGAATGTTGAAAAAAATGGGATGTAATGGAATTGTAAGTTTACATGTGATTTACAAATATTTATTTTATATATATAAATATTTTACAACAAGTTTTCCAATTATAGGAACAAAAAAAATTATATCAGCTGTGCTGTTAATTAAGGATATAACACTTATCAGCTATGCTGTTAATTTTGTCTCTTGCTATGCTAATTCACTTTCTCATCACTGACAGTTTCTATGCTCACAATGCTGACAGAAATGATACTAATGTGTATTCATCTCTCTTAAGTCTGTTCTTCTTTGTTTGGTTCACACAACAACGGCAGAGTATCGTTCCTTTAGCCCACCCAAGACTAAGGGGGACCAAAGATGTAGAGTCTGGTCAACCTCTATGCTCCTGCGGAGTTCCAGGCAGCGGGATTGACTCGAACATACGATCTCAGTTTTTATGACACGACTGAAACCTGTAACAAAGCAAAAATAGGGGCTAATTTCTGTCCTCAAGCCCACCTATTTCTAATGTGGATGAAATGAGCGGGTGCCTCAGTGTTTGCATGTAGGATGAATGACAACATGGCTCAGTATGATTTAGCAATAGCGAGACAAGACAGGTGTCTACTTGCAAAGCATTCTTTCTGATAAACTAATACATGGATACAGTCAATAATATAAATTCAATGCATCAATAATATAAATTCAATACATGAATACATTCAATACATGAATACATCCCATAATATAAATTCAAGACATCCAATAATATGTACATTTAGGTGATACAACCAATTTCTTCCCCCTATAATATACCAGGCCCTCTCTGACGAGTGCTATACAAGCTGGTAACATATATCCTAACAATAACGTTATGTTCTTATGATAGGAGTATATGAGACGAGGACTGTTTGGTGATATATCAGGTTGGAGTTATAGGAGACAATAGATTGGAGTTAGATGCGACAATAGATTGAGTCCTAACAAGGACTGTTTTGGTTATATGGCAGTTGGTCTTATCTGAGATAATAGACAAGTTATAGGAGACAATAGGTTGAGTCCTAACAAGGACTGTTTTGGTTATATGGCAGTTGGTCTTATCTGAGATAATAGACAAGTTATAGGAGACACTAGGTTGAGTCCTAACAAGGACTGTTTTGGTTATATGGCAGTTGGTCTTATCTGAGATAATAGACAAGTTATAGGAGACAATAGATTGAGTCCTAACAAGGACTGTTTTGGTTATATTTCAGTTGGTCTTATCTGAGACAATAGACTGAAATCATGTGAAACAATAGATTGAGTTATAGGAGACAATAGATTGAGTCCTAACAAGGACTGTTTTGGTTATATTACAGTTGGAGTTAGATGAGACAATAGATTGAAGTATAGGAGACAATAGGTTGAAGTATGAGTCTATTAGCCTTCGTCTATTCAATCATAATAGGAAATACAATGATTATACTTAATTTCCCCAAGATACAATCAGTAACCTGATAGGTAGTATAAATGACACACAACAAATACCAACATTATAGACCTGCTGAAAGCCTATTTTCCCAAAGGTTATCGTAAATATATTTACCCTCTAAGATTCAAACCGGCCAGATTTTTGACGCGACTTAGCGAAGTAGGCTGCAGGTCGATGCCCTCAGGTAAGCTCTAAATCAAGGTGACAGCTTCTTCCTCTTCAGTCGGTCGGTATCTCTGGCGTCGTCTCGGTGATGTGTGATTATGCATAAAATCCGCCCGATTATATAGGTAGGTGAATTCTTAAGCAAGGCTTTCGGTTGGTTCCTGGCGGAGCAAGCTGATTGGTTTCCTCCGGTTTCGTCTTTTGCTCGTACAGCCTAATTTTATTCAGTTTTAATCCGCCATCTTGCGTGAACATGATGGCCGTTAATTTATTCTGTCTCAGAGACTGCTGAACGGTGCTCGTTGATTGGTTGAAGCAAATCTGTATCTCGACATAGTGATTAACAAAGTAGTGGGTTACACTCGTTTCACGACACTTATGATGTTTTCTTGAAACTCCCTAAGAGCAGGAAAATTATGAAACCCTGAAGCAGGCCTTGCTTGTTCGCTATTAAAAAAACTCAGAAGCTTATAGAAAAAAGTTCCGAACTGCTAAGAAGGAGTCTGGAGAAAATTATCAGCAGTTTACAGCCAGATTAGTGACTTGCCTACTGAGGTGGTGTAAGTTAGGAAACTTCACTCAGGATTTTGAGAGGTTAAAGGAGATGTTGTTGATAGAACTACTTTTGGATTCCATAGCCCCTGAAACTAAGAGGTTCCTGATAGAGAATAAAAGAGACAGGTTAAATGAGATAATCACACATGCTGAAAGCCATCAACTGGCTCAGTCCTTGACTAAAGAACATAAAAAGAAAAGGGCAGAATTTCCTCAGGAGTCGCAAAATACTTCTCATTGTGAAGAATATGACATCGCACAGGATCAATTCCGAAAACCTAGACAAAGATATGAGGCCCCTGGATCAAACCAGGACCAGGCCTATAAAAACAAGCCAAAATATAAGCAAAGAAATAAGAATCCTCAATATCAGGAAAAGTAACCTTACAAAAAGGAAAATAAGTGGTGCACATTTTACCAAATGAAGAACCACAATACGAATGAATGTGGAAGGAAAAATCCCCCTCATCACGCTGCATGTTTACAGGTGAGGTCGTTGAAAAGGAAGGAACAGACAGTAAGTCAGAATAGCCTTCATCACCCACCCATACAAGAGATGATGATAGTGAATGGCAAACAAGTCATAGGATAGTTGTAGAGAGGAGACGACTAAGTGTCTGGTACTTCTTATTACCATCTGGGCCAGATAACTTTATAGTCTGACTATGACAACCATACACCAGTGCTCATTACTGAGACTGGGGTATTTCTTATAAGACCAGAACTCTTTATCTGGCAAGTGTATTCTGGTATCCCCTGATACACCTTTTTATCTATTCATCATCAACTTAAATTAACCTCTCGTGACAACACCTAAAGATGCTGCTTCGAGCAGCCTGGCCTATATTCTACAGCAATCACGTTCCCTTAGTTTATAATTAACTTTTTTAAAAAATTCGAAACACTGCAGGTCTGATACCATTTTTTACACTGTCGAACAATGAAAAAAAAATCAGGCCAACCTTTCGGGAAAATACGTAAACGTCGCGCACTGCGCCGTGAATGACAAATTGAACACCCATTAAAATAGCACGCAGGTCTTTCCATTTTTTTAATGGTGTATTAACTATAAGTAATGATAAGTTTTTATTGAAAAGATCCAATAAAGAAATGGAATAACAAGGAATGAAATGAACACAGGAGAATAGGTGCCGTCAGCAGGACTGACGCTGAAACAGCACACCGGTTCTGTCGTCATGTTTTGGAGGTTATTTGCTCATGTATATATATATATATATGGCACAAGCTTTTTTAATGCAAGTTAATATTATGGTAAGACACGTTGAGAATATTCAGCTCAAGTGTTAAGTCAGTCCTACTTTATGCCTCTGAAACTTCTTTCTTTCTTTGGTCCTTGGCCGACAAAGTACTCAGTGACGATCACGCTTGGTGGCGTCTGGTAGGGCAGGAACAAATTGTATCCACTTTCAAACTCAGCATTGCTCCCTCCACAGTTCTCCGCCAGGTGACTTTTGATCGTCCTTGCTTTCGCTTTCCTTCTGGAGTCCATAGCATGGCAGTTCTGCTAATGGTGTCAGGGTCCCTTCTGAGGATGTAGCCAACCAAATTACCACATATATGATGGTGCGCACGTCTTCTTGGTAGCTTTGAGTTCAGAAACTTGGATAACAATTTAAAACAAAAAAAGCAGGAAGTTACAAAATATCTTACATGGGTGCTTCATTATTCATAACCCTCCACTCCCAAAGGAGCATAGGCCTTCAACAAACACATGCCAAGTCGTCCTGTCACGTGCCGTCATCTCAAGTTCTTTCCACGTTCTCCTTATCATTTTCACCTCTGTTTCCAGCTCTCTTCTCCATGTGCTTCTTGGTCTACCTTTGCTTCTCTTGCCCTGGGGGTTCCATAACAAGGACTGCCTTGTAATGCTATCAACAGGTTTCCTCAGTGTGTTTCCTATCCATCGCCATCGTCTTCTTCTCATCTCTTGTTCCACTGGCACTTGTCTAGTTCTTGTCATCAGTTCCACGTTGGTAACCTTGTCATACCATTTTAATCCCTCTATTCTACGCAAGCACTCATTTATGAAAGTCTGTAGCTTTTTGGTAGTTGTCTTTGTTGTTCTCCATGTCTCAGAGCCATACAATAGGACTGACTTCACATTTGAGTTGAAGATTCTTATTTTCGTGTTGGATCCGATTTCTCTTGATCTCCATATATTTCCCAATGCAATGAAAGCTCCTCTTGCTTTTTGTATTATTATTTTGATATCACTGTCTGTCCCTCCAACTTTGTCTATATTGCTGCCAAGATATGTGTACGATTCTACATCTTGTATTGGTGCTTCTTCAAGTTCAACCCTGTTATCATTACCTGCATTTATTCTCATTATCTTTGTCTTTTCCCTGTGTATTTTCAGACCCAATTGCTGTGACTTCTCATCGAGTGCTTTCAATTTGTCCTGCATCTGATTACGGTTATGGGACAGAAGAGCTAAGTCATCAGCAAAATCCAGATCATCCAACTGCTTAGTCAGAGTCCACTGGATTCCATTTCTGTTGTTTGTTGTCGATGTTCTCATAACCCAGTCTATTGCTAGTAAGAAAAGAAATGGAGACAAGAGGCATCCCTGTCGCACTCCTGTTCTTATCCCAAACGGTTCTGTAAGCTGTTCTTCATGAAGAACTCTGCATGTCATGTCTTCATATGTTTTCTTTATTAAATTAATAATTAATAATCTTCAGTGGAACTCCATAATATTAAAATCTGCGAGAATAGTCATAAAATGATAATAAATAACCTAGCCCGCATGTGTCTGACGGTTGGCATCTTCGACGCCAGCAACGCTGCCTTTTGTGCAGTGCTAACGCCTATAGAACGATTCCACGGTAAAAATCTAACACGTTTTTAGTTTCGGTTTCGAAAACGTATTACCAACATTTAACATTTTGCCAGATCTGCTGCATACATTTTGCAGCCTAGACTTATAATTAACGATTTTGCGGAAGTGTGCCGCGAAATAACTATCTGAATTAACGTATTCTGTCAACTTTAACGCTGGTAATAAGTAGTAATCCTTACATTTTTTGGTAGTGTTACACGATACAATACAAATATTTAACGCCTATTCTTAACCCGCCATGCACAACCCCGCTTCGCATAACACATTCTGCAATGCATATATACACGCTGCGACAGAAGCAAAACACGCAGACAATGTTATTGCCTCCTCGCGGTAATGTTTCTGACGTCACAAAAACAAGTTAGTTATTTGAAAAATACATGCTAGCGAGAGGGGAAGATGGCCGTCTTGTGTAAAATATTTATTTGACGATGAACGGTGACAAAATTAAAAATCTAAAACCATAATGAAACTGAACATAAAAAAATATATGGTAGTATAGCTTAGAATTCACTGAGCAAGAATGCGTTTTAAATAATATGATAGTCCCAGTATTGCCCAAATTGTTGAGAAAATACTAAATGTCTACGAACGCACGACCAGACAGACTGTTGTTCCTGCTTGTTTTTTCTTAACATTAGTGGGGACACCGGCTTAGAAGGGAGGCATTGAGGAAATTCAAATTAGCTTGGGTAACAAGAGTATAGGAGGAGAGGGGAGCGGTAGGAAAATTGTTACCAAAAACTAACATCGTTTTGCATTGGCATAACTAAAGCGGACTGGCCAATCGACTACCAGACACAGAGTATGTTTGGAATTATCTTGGTTTTTCAAAAACTGCATTTGATTTCTGGTAGTCGCAAGCTTTCGATTGGCCAGTGCTACTAAATATTAGCAAAAAGCTTTCACTATTCATTGCCAGTTGAACTGTATTTTTATTCAGATACGCTGAGAACAGCTGTGATAAATTTAAAAGTAAATTAAATAACTATATGAGTATTTCACAGTCTGGACGGAGCAGAAGAAACTGAGGCCATTTCTTTGCAAAGTCAGCGTCATTTGTTTATATTTCTTGATTTGTGGTAAGGATGCTTTATGAATTTAATATGTTTAATCCCATTACCAAAGTTAGATACTGCTATTGGGAAAAAGTGAAGGACGTGCCGGGAGCAGACATTGTTGAGTCCTCACGTTGAAATGTATCTAACTAATGTATGTTGTCATGATTATGTTTGAATATTATTGTACTAGAGTATATTAGTAAGCCTCCGTGTTCCATGAACACTGTTCAACATGCATTTATATTTAAAAAAGAAAAAGATGAGAATAATATATAAAAGGAAATGTGGTTACCCCACATTATTTTATTGAGGAAAACTATGTAAACGTACAGTGGCGTATCTGCCATAGGGACCTGAGGGGTGGTCACAGCAAGGTGGGAGTCATGAAATTAGGGGGTGAGTGCACCTGAAATGCACGCGAGGCTGACCCCATACCCACGTATGAAATTAAATAAAAGAATAAGTGATCAGATGTAAAATGCCAGGGTGTCCTTTTGTTGCAGAGGTTTCGTTTCCTGTTGCCAGCTGGTGACAGGAAACCTGAGGAGTGACGATAACGCCAAGAAGTCTCCTACACTTTACGTATGCTGTCAAGAGATAACAGCAGGAGCTTGGGCGTGTGACGTGATATCGATATTTCTGCCACTACACAATATCTTATCTTTCAACAAGAAACCCCAGGTGATATGTTAAAGACCTGGGTACATCTGACAGTTTCGGTTTAAATAAACCTTGGTAATTCAAGTCATACTCAGGACATTTGTGGGGTATGATGACATTACAGCCCCTCATACACAGTGACTCTCCCTCTTAGAAGAATATAGTGTAAACTGTGAACATTCCAACAGGAAAGACATATATTAACATTGTAGTTATTTGGGCAGATTGTCCACACAATTTTAGTTAATCTTTTATGTAAACTATCTTGTCCTCATTTTCAAAGACCTGTCCAAACAATATGACTGGACAGGCAAAATAAATTGTACAAAAAAAATTAATTTAAAGAAAAACTTAACCACAGGTTTTATTCACTTCCTCATAGAAACTTAAAGTGTTTTTGTGTTGTGTACCATCATTTCATTTCTCCCCTAGACACAAGGTACATCATACACCAGACACTAGAGCCGAAATAGTGACCGTGTGAGATCTAGGGAGGTAGCGTTAGGTTCCCTGCACATAATTCATCATCATCATTTATAGAGTCAGGGGCCTACATGTGCTTGACCTCACACGGTTAATACATACACTGATTTCATTCTTTTAGGATACCATCATAACCTCCCCAGCAAAATCTAACTTTGCTACACAGATCTGCGGAGCACACTCGGCTGTTTTTTCCATGCGTGTTACATTGTAGTCAAAACCCTGTTATCAAACGTTTAGGCATTTTTCTGTGTGGTTCTTTATTTGTATTGATTAACGATGACAAATTCAATAATCCTGGGTCGCCGGCTGCCAATTTCGCCGCTAGCTGCAGTCTTCTAGTGTTTTTACGACATCTCACATGA
Source organism: Oreohelix idahoensis (assembly GCA_024509875.1). NCBI lineage: Eukaryota > Metazoa > Mollusca > Gastropoda > Stylommatophora > Oreohelicidae > Oreohelix > Oreohelix idahoensis. The sequence continues at coordinate 203,256 of JAMPIV010015414.1, read as the reverse complement.
CTGAAGTTCCGACAATTAACTATTCTCCACCATCCCCACCCAATCTATTATGTACGTATGTTCCAACAGCCCCCACCCCCCTTTGTCTTTTTTAAAAAATCGACTAGTTCTCTAGTGCGATGGTCTCTCGCGGCAAAGGCGCAGGGCTTGTTTCACGGTAACGACACGATTCAGTCTACCCAGCTATAAATAGGGACCTGGCTTTGCACTTGAGTTAAGGAAGGAAAAGGCTGCGAGGAAGGGAACTGGTCACCCCCACCTCTCGATGCTGGACCTAGTATGGTGAAGTCTCGAACACTTCACTCCCCTCCGGTAGTATCAACTATGGGACTACCTTTACTGTTTTTTTTAGTTCTCTAGCGACAGGAGGTGTTTGTGAGAAAGCAGACTCGACGAGACCAGGTAATAATGGAACGGATCAGATGAATTAATTTCAAACAAAACAAAACAAAAAAAAACAAAATAAAGAAAACAATCGCCGGTGTGAACACAATGACAGAAAGAAGAAGATGGTTTGAGGATACACTGAGGATTGAAGCAGACGGTCCAGGCGCGCGGAGACGTGCAACGTCATCATAATGAAAGAGCTAATGAAGAATGAAGGGCAATATGGGAAAGGACAGGTCAATTCAAACGGCAGACACACGTACACACTCGCGAATTCAAAAGGAAAGTTAAACTAGTCCAACAGACATGTTAGAAACGAACCTTCATATCTATCTGCAATGATTCAACGTAGACACAATGTAAGGTTAAAAGAGAGAGAAACTAAATATAACATAAGTAAATAAATAAAAGTATAAATAAACAAAGATAGAACAAGAATAAAAGAACAAAATGAATAATAAAGAGAGAGAGAGAGAGAGAGAGAGAGAGAGAGAGAGAGAGAGAGAAAACAACCAGAAAGAAAAAAGACATATTATGAGAAGGACAGAAAGAAACAAAACTAAAGAAGTGAAAGGAAAAAAAGAAAGTGAAAGAAAAAGAAGTCAAAAAGAAACAGAAGTCAAAAAGAAACAGAAGTCAAAAAGAAACAGAAGTCAAAAAGAAACAGAAGTCAAAAAGAAACAGAAGTCAAAAAGAAACAGAAAAAAAGAAAGAAAGAAAGAGAGAAGGAAAAAGAAAGAAGGAAGAAAAAAGAAGAACGAAATTTCAACACACATATACTGGGTCACGTTTTATAGAATGACAAGAACAACAACATAATAATAATAATAAAAAGAAACTGCTCCTTAAACTTGCGCCTAAAAATGTGCCAGGTGTTTATAAACAACTTTATAGCAGCTTTTTTCCATTCCCTTAACTGCTTGTATACGGGAGATCACTTTTGGTGGTTTTCTTTGTTTTTTTCAAATAAGGTCAAAGTTATCGAAGGTCATACTAAGATTTAATAAAGTTTGCTAGATGGCAGTGCCTGTAGGTGTTGTGGGACGCAGGGATGTTGTGGGACGCGGGGATGTTGTGGTACGCGGGGATGTCGTGGTACGCGGGGATGTTGTGGTACGCGGGGATGTTGTGGTACGTGGGGATGTTAAGTGGTGCAGGAATGTTGTGGTATGTGGGGATGTTGTGGTACGCGGGGATGTTATGGGACACAGGGATGTTGTATTATGCGGGGATATTGTGTTACGTGGGGATGTTGTGGTACGCGGGGATGTTGTGGTACGCGGGGATGTTGCGGTACACGAGGATGAAATGGGACACTGGGACGTTGTGGTAGGTGGGGATGTTGTGGTACGTGGGGATGCTGTGGTACGCGGGGATGTTGTGGTACCTTGGGATGTTGTTGTACATGGGGATGCTGTGGTACGCGAGGATGCAGTGGGACGCAAGGATACTGTTGGATACGTGGATAGTACGGGACGCATGGAAGCTGTGGGAAGCGGGGATGCAGTTGGACACGGACATGCTCTAGGACGCTTTTATGCTGCGGGACGCGAGAATGTAGTGGGACAAGGAGATGAAGTGGGACACGGACATGCTCTAGGACGCTTTTATGCTGCGGGACGCTGTGGTAAAGTGGGATGTTATAAATATTTATAGGGGACTTAGTGTACTGACTGAGATCAGCTGTGAAGGCATCTGTATCTAATAAGTGTGGTGTATTACAGATGACCTTACTTGCTACCACATTTATACCTCAGTCAGAATTATTCTGGAATATTGTGATGACTACGTTAAATGTCTAGGGTATGAAAATGATGAAGTGTAAGTCACAACAACAACAGACAGATAAACAATTTAATTTATTCCACAACACTTTGCAACACTGTGACACTCACACACATATAACACTCTATAAGACTATCTTAAATGAGTCAAAAGTTTAAGTTTAAAAATATATGTATTAATTCTTTCAATAATGGGTATCCTGATTCAACTACACAGTGAACCAGGAATCACAATCAAATGTAATTACAAGTAGTATGTACACAGTTTATATATATGAACTTTGTATTGACATATTTTATTATTATTATTCTATGTGTGTAATTTGTGAAGTAGTAATATGAGGTAATACTGGTTTTGTTCAAGCTTGGTTGTTGTTTTTCATCATGACTTCAAGTGTTTGATTATCGTGGAAAAAGTATTGGGAAAAGTTCACAGTTCCTGTCATTTGAACCAATTTATTGTCCCTCTGTGTTTAATAGAATGTCAATTTTTGAGGGGGGGGGGGCACATAATGGTGAGCTACTCTGGCCACAGAAGCTTATCTTTCGTGATGGCGGCAGGAAAAGACTCCTCTTCTCGATTGCTTCACTGTGTTCTGGAGACACCTCACTGTCGCTATCTGGACCAAGGAGTATGTTGTCAGCCTCTGGATTCAGCAAAACTCAGACCAGGTGCTGCTTCAATAACTTAGGACCACAGTCCCTGAAACAAGAAGGTTGTACCTCCTACTTCAGATCTAATTTATAATCTATTTCCGCACTGAACGCAATACATAACAAACACTGAGTTCAGAGCGGCAGGCCAACTGCTAGCTTCATCTGAAACAATTTACACCAGTATACTCCTCCCTAATGGTTACTACGCCTCTGCAATTCCAGCATTATTTCCTTCTAGTCAATAAGATAGGTGTCAGTGTACTATTTGGCAATTCCATGCAGTTTTCTTTTCTCCGACACGTTCTGTTCAGGTTGGAGCACTATCTAGGCCTTGCCTCATGTTCGCTACTGAACCACGCACATATACAGACATAAATTATCAATTTACATTCAATTTTCATTAAAAAGATATCGAATATGTCAAGCTTACCACAATTCATGGAAATAATACACAAATACGTTGACTGGCGATGAATAATGGCACAAATTCCGATCTGCCTCTGTCCCAGACTTTTATTTAGAAAAATATGATCTGGATCTCAACGCACTGTTTCTTAGTAAGTTTATTTTAAAATGTGGCACTGAACTGACGCTCCTAATTGACTATATTGGCGGGTCTAACCAATCGGGCCATGTTTACACAGCTTTTCAAAAAAAGTACCCTTACTACCGTTTCCCCTAACAACAAAGAATTAGTATTTGTAGTCCGACTAATCGTGTTTAGCCTTACATTTACTTCTATCCAATCAAATAGGATTTTACATGGTGGCCCATTTCCCGTAAAATAGTGGTTTCAAAACATGCCACTGTGCGATTATTATTTGGTGTTGTCTGACACCCTCACTATTTTCTTTTGGCTATAATTTGTTAATTCCTAGACTATTTGCATAACACTTAACATATTCTTTGTCAGCAAGTCCTAAGGAACCCAAATATATAAGTTTAATGGGGCTAAGCGGCTGCGTTCAAAATATGCATTTTCTTCTACCTCCCGTTCACTTCGATACGATGTGGTGTCTGGGTACTGTCAGGCTTTCAGACATAAAACAGTATAATGTCATGTTTCCTAATAAGCGTTTTTCAGGTTTTTAAACCTAACTCTCGTAGTTGTAGTGTTTTTTATCACGGTCTATTTGAAAAAAAGTTAGTGCTTCTGGCCTTTCGCGCGGGGAGGGTGGCATTAATTGTATATCGCGAGACGCGTGTTAGTGTTGCATGCGTTCCTGCTTTCAGCCCTCCCTCTCTCTATCCTAAGTCCATCTGTCCTTTCGTTTATGTTAACGTAGTGTATAAAATGAAATTAATGGAATATTAATCTAGGTCATTACGCAGTGCCTATCTCAAGGTTTTCTTAGAAATGCAGTACACGTTTTATTGTTTTGTGGAAACGCGTGTATGCTGCTACAGGCTTTACTATCAACGTGGAAACGTTACAATTTGCAGACGAAGCAGAAAAAGGGGGATCTCGAGTACAGTCATTGTGACAGCACTGTTCTTTACCATTCTTCTTTCCCTTTTATTGAATTTATGTGTTAGGCTTTACATTTACCTTTTAATTTATATATGTGGATTTAGAATGTTTCACGACAGACGCGGAGAATGTAGTGGGACAAGGAGATGAAGTGGGACACGGACATGCTCTAGGACGCTTTTATGCTGCGGGACGCGAGAATGTAGTGGGACAAGGAGATGAAGTGGGACACGGACATGCTCTAGGACGCTTTTATGCTGCGGGACGCGAGAATGTAGTGGGACAAGGAGATGAAGTGGGACACGGACATGCTCTAGGACGCTTTTATGCTGCGGGACGCGAGAATGTAGTGGGACAAGGAGATGAAGTGGGACACGGACATGCTCTAGGACGCTTTTATGCTGCGGGACGCGAGAATGTAGTGGGACAAGGAGATGAAGTGGGACACGGACATGCTCTAGGACGCTTTTATGCTGCGGGACGCGAGAATGTAGTGGGACAAGGAGATGAAGTGGGACACGGACATGCTCAAGGACGCTTTTATGCTGCGGGACGCGAGAATGTAGTGGGACAAGGAGATGAAGTGGGATACGGACATGCTCTAGGACGCTTTTATGCTGCGGGACGCAGGAATGTAGTGGGACAAGGAGAGGAAGTGGGACGCGGGGATCGAGTGGCACGCAGGACTGCTATGGACGCCGGGACGACAATGTGAAAAAAAGCACATTATTATAACTAGAGTACACAAACTTAGGCTTGAGAAGGAAATGTCTCTACATTGGCACGGTCTGCGTCAAAAACCTGAAAACAAGTGACCAAATAATTATATTCTCAACAGAAGGGAATGCCGTTTGGTTTTCATTACTTCACAAATCTGGCTCATATAAACACGTTTAGACTGAATGAAACAAGATGGGAACTATAGAATGGCGTGTTCCACTCTGGCATGTTAACAATATTTACATAACGTATTACTCAATTTATGGAAATTTGTTATACAGTGGTTCCCATTTAGGAAAATTACGTTGAAACGTTGTAAAGGTTTTCCCTTCCAAAAAAAGATTTCAGCGTGTGAATTAAGAATATTTATTAATAAGACAAATATGTATGTTAGCATATCCTTCAAGTAAGTAGCTTGGAGCCTGGTGTGCTAGAATCCCTAGAAGAAAACTTAAGTAGGAAATAACAAAAACAAACACCATATAAGAAGCATGTTTAAGGTGTGTATTTCCGATTATGAATCCAGAGTATCAATGTTTATAAAAAAAAAATATATTTTTTTTTTTTAAATTTTTTTAAAAACATTGATACTCTGGATTCATAATCGGAAATACACATATATATATAAGTGCGCACCTTATGTCTTGGTAACGATAAGTTGTTGCGTGTGGCGGTAGTTAACAACGCCTATATAGACAGGGGTTTCTGTTTGCTAAAACAAATGGGCAGAGGGGAATAAGAAAAGGAAACAAAAAAAAAGATATATGATAAATAAAACGAACTCATCATCCTTATCACTTTGATTTTTGCTCCCTTTGAAGCCTGCATCAAAGCATTCGTGTGATCTTGCAAAGTGGTATCTGTTGCAACTTCTTTTATATGATGAGGCTGTCAGTCTCATACACAGCCGCATATTAGTAGCTTCTACGACATACCTAAGAAACAGCATTCTTTCTTTGTCTTCCCACACTCCTCTCCCCCCCCCCCCCCCCCCCCCCCCCCGGCAACAACACGGGGCGCAAAAGAGAAAGAATGGAGGAAACACTGAAGCTACAAGAGGCTGATCTTCAAGAAGTGGCATAATCGATAACCTTTGATTCTCATAAGTTACATGGAGATACGAAGAAAATGTAGAAAAACAAAAATTATGATCAAGATGATGAAACAAAATAAAGGCGTACGTTTTTTTTTTTTATTCTATTCATGTATACACTGCAAGAATGGGTACACTGCTTTGTAACACGCTTCCCGTATGGAGGTCAAAAGCAGTGGTGGTTCCATAACTCTTAAGATCAAATACATGTTTACTCACCAACACATTCGTTGGCCTCCTTGGAGGTAGCTCTCTGCCAGGGTCTGTCATAGTAGAACTGCTGACACTTTTCGCAATCATATCCAGCAGTGTTATGTTTGCAGTCGCACGTCTGACGGCCGTCCCGGCCAGTGATGCAGCGCGAAGCATGCCCGTTACATTTGCACCTCCCTCCCACAGCAAAATCCGAAAGGGAGTAGTAATAACTTTTCTTGGCGCCCTCGTCATCCCTAGCCTCGTCTCCTAACGTATTCAGCTTGTTGAACACGACCTTGATGTCGGTGGCCGTCACCCAATCCTGCAAAACTGGACTGTTTTCAAAATCCAGAGCGGAAGGTCGACCTTCCAATGTGGAATAGGCCACACGAGCCCCAGTGAATGGGTCCATGTTGCTGTACGCCTCTGTGCACAGAGCTTCCTGCTCGTTGGCCTTGGTTACTACGGCTCTTGGTGACTTGCCGTACATTTTCTTGCAGTCGTTGGAGTAGTACTGAAACGGAATCCACGTCTTTCCGTAATCCACGCTCTTGTAAATGGCCATAGAATGCGGTCGCGCGGAGCAGAACTGGAGGCTGCGGATGAAAAGAAAGTGATCATTTAATTGTGTTGATGACTGATGATCAGGCTGAGTAGTGCAATTTAAGTATGGAGTGCTTCCATGCTCTGGCGAGTTTTGTCTTTAAAGTTATAACTTATCTATGTGGACATGAGACATTCCACAATAATAAAAATGCAAGTTAAAAATCTATGTCCCAGTCTTCACGTATGGCTGCGAGTCATGGGCAATGCCTACAACCCACAAAATCCAGATCCAAACCTCAGAAATGAGGTATCTGAGGTAGGTGATTGAAGTAACAAGAACAGACATGGTCCGCAACCAGACGATACGTCAAGGCCTAAAAACCCAACCCCTGCAGACCCAAGTAGAACAGTCCCAACTAAGATGGTTTGGCCATGTCTGCAGAATGGAAGAAGATCGGCTACCACGACAAGCATGGGAAACAAAGAGCCAGGGATCCAGACCTCTAGGACGACCCAGAGTCCGCTGGGAGGACAACATTAGACAATCTTTGAAGGACCGAGGACTAGAATGGAACTAGGCCAGGAGGAAGACCACCGATAGGATAGTCTGGCGCTCTCTCTTCAGATCTCTACACCTCACGGTAGAAGAGGAACGGCTAAGTAAGTAAATAAGTTAGACATCTTCTTGTATTTCCATACCAAGGAGTTAAAAAAAGGCACTGCGCTCTACCAAGCAATACGCAACAGGCCACTAAGGAAAATTGTAAATGATGCTAGCAGACTCATCACATACACACTGCTGCTACAGAACCTTCCTCTGCAACAGCACATGACATGCCCCGGCTCATGCTTTCAGAAAGTTTTGAGTTCTCCATATGTTTCCCAATACAATGAAAGCTACTCTAGTCTTTTGTATTCTTATTTTGATATCATTGTCTGTCCCTCCAACTTTGCCTATGTTGCTGCCAAGATATGTGTATGATTCTAAATCTTGTACGTGTGTTTCTTCAAGTGCAATCTTGTTATCCTGTATTTATTCTCTGTCCGAACTTACAATTTGTGCTACATTTATTCTAAAAATCTACTGTGGAAAATCTGAAAAACTGTTTAATTTAATTATTTTATTTCATTGACTGATTTATTGACTTTTTTTGTGAAGAAAGAAAAATGGAAAAGTACTTGTCCGACAGGGGAACACTTTCTATTGTTTTGATTACAATCTAGTGTAATATTCTACATATAATTTCCTGTCACTAGATTTTTGAACGGGGGAGGGGGGGGGGGGGGGGGCATTTACCTGTCTAAGCAACAAAGAGAGCGAAGCTAGTGAATGACCAGTCTATGCACTAAAGAAGGAAAAAGCAGTGAATGACCGGTCTATGCACCAAAGAAGGCAAATTCACTGAATGCCCGGTCTTTGCACCAAAGGCAGCAGATACAGTGAATGACTGGTCTATGAACCGAAGACAGCAAAGGCACTTAATGACCGGTCTATGCCCCATACAGGGCAAAGGCAGTGAATAACTGATCTATGCACCAGAGGACAAAAGCAGTGAATGACCGATCTATGCACCAAAGAAGGCAACGGTAGTGGTGAATGACTGGTCTATACACCAAAAAAGGCAAAGGCTGTGAATGACCGATCTATGCATCAAAGAGGACGAAGGCAGTGAATGACCGGTCTGTGCATCAAAGAGGGCAAAGGCCGTGAGTGACCGGTCTAAGCAGCAACGAAAGCAAAGGCAGTGAATGACCGGTCTATGCACCAAAGAAAGCAAAGGCAGTGAATGACCGAAGTACTGAATGACTGTCGGGACTTTTTTTTTTACACGCTTTTATTTAACTTCACTTGTATGTCACTTTCATGTTACTTTCAAATCTTGCAATCGATTTTTCAATCACTTCCAGATGAGCAATAGCTCTGAAACTTGGCATAGTTGTGTATTCCCAATGACAATACAATAATCAGTCAATTATTTAATATTGAATTTTGACATTATGAGTAATTAAAGTTTTTTCGTAAAGAAATGTAAACAAATCAGGGGCCATAATCAAGTTAATTAAAAATTCAAGAGTAAGTGGTGTGCTTTTTTTCTATGCGTAAAACAGGGCAGTACTCTAACAAATGTAACATCAAATTGACAATAAGCGTGGGGCACTGATTCTGCATGATATTAACTTCTACTTTATACTTCATTTGACACTTATGGGTAAAATGTATGCAAGCGCTTAAGCGCCCCGCGCTTTTTGTCAATTTGATGTTACATTTTTTGACTGCAAGCTATAAACTACTTGAACAATTATTTTTGGGTTTTTAGTGCATTAAAAGCGTGTGTTTAAAATATTTTCTTAATATTTTTTTTTCTCACCTGATGTAAGTGAGCTCAAACTTCTTATCCAAACTGAGAGTGAGCGTGACATTAGACGGATACTGGACAGCGCTGTACGTCTTGGACATCCAACAGGTCAAGTTGCTGGGGTTGTTGAGGTCAGTGAGATATTCCGGGGGGAAACTGTACTTTGGATTGCTGGCATCACACACGAAGCAGTGCCTATTGGGTACATGAAAAATTGAGTGCATATTTGTGAAAACCCTCACTCAAAATTGCAGTATGTGATTCTATTGTTTTACTAGGATGGTTAGTGTGACCATGGAATATTTGTTGATGAAAATGTTCTCAGTTATTGGGCATGATGGAAGAGATGGATATATGTTACAGAGACTAAATGGTTATGCTATGCCGGTGGACAGATTGCAAATAATTATGTGAATAATGTATATGTTAGTTCATGTAATCATACATTCAACTATTGATATATTAGCTCAACATATTGTTAAGTTTTGTTCCGTACAGAATTGCCAGATTGGATTCTAATTTCATTTCAATATAATGATAGAAACACATGCCCGCTAGGTAGCCCAAATTAGCAAGTTGCCCAAAAGTCTCGAAATCACCCAATCAATAAATTTGTTAGCGAGGGGCCAGTAAAATTATCCCTATACGCGAAAAGTATCAGGCAACACTGGTCCCGTAGCTAAAGGTTAAAATGTCTTCCCTCCATCGCCACCCTCAAGAATGTGGTCCGTGTACGCGCCCAGAACTTTGAACATCATCAAAACCTTATATCTCCTCGTGGAGCGCATGTCCTCAACAAAAACATGCCAAGCCCTCCAAGTTCTGTGCCATCAGTTCAAGGTATTTCCATGTCTTCTTTATCCCGTCTATGTCTGTTTCCAGTTGACCTCATCTCCTCCACTTGTGTTTGTCTGGTCCTTTCAATTAGTTCCTGGTAGGTGATCATTTCATACCAGTATAATAATCCGTCTATTCTCAGCAAGAACCCATTATCTGTACCTTTAAAAAATCTAAGCTCGGACTACTAATATTTTTTACAGTACTGATATTATTACAGTACTGATATTTTTACAGTACTTATATTTTTACAGTACTGATATTTTTACAGCACTGATATTATTACAGTACTGATATTTTTACAGTACTGATATTTTTACATTTCTGATATTACTATAGTACTGATATTTCTACAGTACTGATATTTTTACAGTACTTATATTTCTACATTCCTGATATTACTACAGTACTGATATTTCTAAAGTCCTGATATTATGTCACAGTGCTGATAATACTATAGTTATTTTGACGGGGGTTTCTGATGACGTCATACAGATAACCTCCAAGCGGCACCGGAAAGAAAGAAAGTCGGAAATATCGAAATAAGGTTGCTAGGTGATGTGTAAGAAAGCGGGTAGATGAATAATATTCATGACGCTGAGTGAACCATGGATACCCCTTGATCTTAGAAGAAGCTAGGCGATATCCTCGCATGGGTTTGGGTTTGTTTCCACCACAGGATTGGAGAGGTTTAGTGGGGACAGATGCCCACTAAAATCCTAAACGATGGACGCGGCTACACTTATTATAGTACTGTTATTTCTACAGTCCATCTATTACTACAGTACTGATATTTATACACTACTGATATTTTTACACTACTGATATTACTACAGTACTGATATTTTTACAGTACTGATATTTCTACAGTAGATATTTCTACAGTACTCCAATTTTGTAATACTGATATTTCTACAGTCCTGATATTACTACAGCACTGATATTTCTACAGTATTCATATTACTACAGTACAGATATTTTTACAGTACAGATATTTCTACATTACTGATATTACTACTGTGATGGGGCCAAAATAAACGCCCCAAAATCTCCCTGAAGTTCATATTTGTGTTTTCGCTTCTTCAAGAGGGCCACAATAAAGCCTAGAAATAGTTGTGTTTTATATTTGTGTTTTCGCACCTTCTAGGGCATCCATCGCGTGTGTTATTTGCGTGGCCCAATTACTACGCGCGCGCACTACACCGTGAGTGATTAGGCCTAGCGGCCTATATAAAGAAGTGTGCTGGCCAGCAGAGGCCTTTTTCTTCGTCAGTCGCCCCAAAGAAACCAGAGTAAGAAACCAGAGTCGATTTGAAGATGCCTTGAACACGTTAGCAATTGAGCACTGGCTGTGTTTTGTTTCGTTTGGTTTACTTTATAACGTTTGCTGTATGTGCTTGCTGTCGCTGATAGGGTTGTGTAAATAAATACAGCCCCTGCCTTAGAATCAAGAGTTTTATTGTTGTTCGGGTCGGTGCGAGTGTGCAAGAAAGTGATCCCATATCACAACATAATCATCATCTCTCGCCCACCCTATCACAATTGGCGTCGTCGACAGGATAAGCAGACAGTGACACCGAGCCAACAGCAAACGAGGAAATATTGTAAACACCCAGCAGTGCATTCTTGCAGCAAGATGGCTTCGAGGAGTACACGTGTTCCGAGCAGAGGGGAGCGCGAGGATGCAGATCCAATACCAGTGATGGGTGCATCAGTAGTGCAAAGTGAGGGCCAGAGCAATGCGCCTGTGAAGGTAATATACGTGACGGTGCCGGAGGTAAGGCGATTTGGTGGAAAGGCAAGTCCCACTTGGCAAGAGTTTGTGAAAGACGTAGAGGCCGTGTGGAAGGTAGCGCCCTTTACTGCAGAAGATAAGGTAGACGTTATCTGGAATAATGTTACACCAGTGGTATCTAGGGAACTACGGATACGTGGCGGAGCCAAGGCCAGCCCCGAGAAGTTGCTTGAAATAATTGAAGAAGCATACAGTGAGCGACAACTAGTCAATGAGATGACTAAGGATTTCCATGCCATGAGTCAGGGACCTAGGGAGTATGCTGTTTTCTGGGAAGGCAAACAGCCTGATACACTAGTACATGTAGCCAGTGTAAAAGCTCACAGTGAAAAGGACGCACTCGAAGCAGAAGTATCTCTCCTAAAGTCCAAGCTAGCACAGCTATCACAGACCAGTTCGCCAGCACAAGAGGAGGTGCAAAGAAAGAAAACACCATGCCAACCGCGGAAACAGCCAAAGCACGACGAGGGGGTGTGTGAGCAGGAACCTCAACTAGACCTTCTTGTAGGTGAGAGTCAGGCTGTTGACAAGGAAAGCTTTGATCTGACAGTAACAACAAACGCAGTTGCACCGACAAGGCGACAAGGGGTTTGCAAGTGGTATAGTGTCGACAGGGAATGGGGGTTTATTACGCCAGATGATGGAGGTATTGATGTATTCGTACATCAGACCAAGATCTTCAGAAAGGGATTCCGGAGTCTGGCAAGGAACGAGCAAGTAGAGTTTGATAGCAAACCATCTGTCCAGGGCATGGAAGCAGTCTATGTATACGGCATTGGCGGCCAGGAATGTAAGGGTAGTAGGAGGCGACCCATGGCACAAAGAAAGCCTACAAAGTTGAGGTACTACATTTGTGGAGAGTTTTCAGACCACATGGCAGCCAAATGCCCCCAAGGCCCGCTTCCGAAACGATGCTTTAAGTGCAAGTCCACAGAACATTTGATATCCGCCTGTCCCTCAAGGAGCTCTTTCCCTAAACGTACTGCCACAACTAGGTTGTCTTTATAGTGCAAGCCAAGAGATGGCCGTGACAACTGTCACCCTAAGGGCGCCGAGAAAATTGGTCGACGTTTAGGGGAGGAAACTTGTCCTAAGCAGATAGGATGGAATGCACATCGATGTTCAGAAGTGGAAACTCATCTAAAGCAGATTGTGGGGATTGTAAGCCACCGTCCACACAAAACGAGTGTAAAACACGTTAGAAGCAATCCCCCTCCAAAGTCGACAGCTGCATGCACTAACAAGCAGAAGTCACAAGCAAGCAGCGACGCTGCACAAGTAGACGAATCTTCCAAACCACAGCAACTGCCAGCCCAACAACGTACGACTAGGAACATGACGACCAAGAGGGTCCCCAGCCGGGTTATACCTCTTACAGAATCTGAGCCCAAAGCCTCGCCGCTCAGAAAGAATCAGGCGCAGCGCCAACGGCAGAGAGTAGGTTGTGGGGACCACAACATCTTCAGGGGGAGATATGTGATGGGGCCATAATAAACGCCCCAAAATCTCCCTGAAGTTCATATTTGTATTTTCGCTTCTTCAAGAGGGCCACAATAAAGCCTTGAAATAGTTGTGTTTTATATTTGTGTTTTCGCTCCTTCTAGAGCATCCATCGCGTGTTATTTTGCGTGGCCCAATTACTACGCCCGCGCACTACACCGTGAGTGGTTAGGCCTAGCGGCCTATATAAAGAAGTGCGCTGGCCAGCAGAGGCCTTTTTCTTAGTCAGTCGCCCCAAAGAAACCAGAGTAAGAAACCAGGGTCGATCTGAAGATGCCTTGAACGCGTTAGCAATTGAGCACTGGCTGTGTTTTGTTTCGTTTGGTTTACTTTATAACGTTTGCTTTATGTGCTTGTTGTCGCTGATAGGGTTGTGTAAATAAATACAGCCCCTGCCTTAGAATCAAGAGTTTTATTGTTGTTCGGGTCGGTGCGAGTGTGCAAGAAAGTGATCACATATCACAACATAATCATCATCTCTCGCCCACCCTATCACACTACAGTACTGATATTTCTACACTACTGATATTAATATAGTACTAATATTTTTACAGTACTGATATTTCTACAGTACTGCTATTACTACAGTACTGATATTTCTACACTAAAGTACTGATATCTTTACAGTACTGATATTTCGACAGTCCTGATATTACTACAGTAGTGATATTTCTATAGTACTGATATTACTACAGCACAGATATTTTAACAGTACTGATATTTCTACAGTACTGATATTTCTACAGTACTGATATTTCTACAACTATAATATGAAGATTCTTCAGTCATCATACATACTTGTAACCGCGTATACCGTGAGTCTTCAGATGCAGACTATTTTAACATATAAAATAGATTTTTATAGAAACAAGATTAAAAAATCTTCATGCAGATGTTTAATTAGGCCAGTTTAGCTTCGAAACGCCACGCATCTATTTAGGCTAAGCTTCGCGTTTATAAGTGCGTTGGTCACGTGATTTCCCACCAATGGTTAGGCTCAGTCCTTTCTTTCCCCGGAATGAACGAGAGACGAAGCCATTTTTTTTTATCAGTCATGAATTTAGAGCGGTCGAGAGAAGACATAATTCTTCTTGCTCAGTGATATTCTATTAGAGGAGATTGACTTCATACAATTAATGCAACTGTGTAATTTCGAAATGTAGAATGTTAATATTTTGTGAATTCACGAGAAACGTAAGTAGTGCCAAAAATTGCATACAATAACTGTTAGAACCCACAGTCATAACTGAAACAGAGCTACGCTCGAAAACTGGGTAAAGAATTGTAAACCTAGGCATATATCAGAACCTTTTACCAAGGATGAAGGTCCTTAAGCTGAGAGAACGTCAAACTAAGGAATACTAATGAATAAGAGAAAGTTTGGCTCTTCATTGAAATGAAGAGATAAGAAAAACGTCGTGAAATCTAGACTACATTAACAAATAAACGAAGGAACGCTAGAAGGATAGAGGAGCCACGCCATATTTTTGCAAGTTGGAAAGATCACGAGATGCAATAAGGAATATTGCATCATTAAAATAATGCATTGACTTTTTATGCTTGTTTATTAAATGTCAACATGCTATTATGCAATTTGGTGTGGTTACCATTTGACTTAACCCAGTTCTTGTTGAAAATTGAATAAACATTTGTTTCATTGAACACAAATGCTGTTGACGAATCATATGTTTGCAGTCGGCTATCATACAAATTATTAAGGGATCATACCAAAACTAATCGCTGCAGGTGCAACACAAACAATAACCATCTGCTCTAAAAAATAAAACATCATAGAGGATTATCCCCGAACCTGGTTAAGTCCTGTAAGACTGTAGAGAGAAATCATCACCTCTAGCAGGCTAGCTAGTCATCAAAATCTAATACTCTCGATTTGAACAGCAACCCCCACTACCCTACCCGGCCACATACTGATATGACACTACATATTTCAATGGAAAATTAAAAGCATACATACATCAATGTATCTTCTTCTTCTTTGGTCCTTAGTCGCCGACTGTCAAAGCAGTCAGTGGCCATCACGCTTGATGGCGTCTTGTAGGGCAGCAACAAACTGCTTCCACCTTGCTCGGTCGGCGGCCATCCTTCGTGCAGTGCCCAGCTCTGGCTCATTCTTTGCATCTCGGCCACCACGGTTCTCCAAGTTGTTTTTGGTCGGTCCCTTTTTTTTGCTTTCCCTCAAGTGTCCATAGCATAGCTCTTTTTGTGATGGTATCGGGGACTCTTCTGAGGTCGTGGCCAAAACAACTCTAGCATCTGCCAGCAGTGATGGACATCGATGTATCCCGCTTGTATAATTGAACGAAAGAAACGACGACTGAATGGATTCGTTGGTAGAACTTATCAATCGAAAAGTATTTTACTTTTCGGTTTGATTTTGAAACCTTATGACTCTTGTTAGAAGGAAGCAATATACTTTGGGGATGGGAGGGGGTGTGTGTTATGACAAGGAAGAAGAGAGTTGGAATATATTGTGAAGACTGAACAGGAAAGGTTGAAGACAAAAGAGATAGAGGACTACAAAGAGAGAAGATGCTGGGTAGTTTGACATCATGGCATGGAAAGAGGTCAACAACAGAATTGATAAACAGTACTGGAGACAGGAAGTTGTGTAGAGACATGATAATTTTGCATGACACAAAGAAGAGAAGAAAAGAACATCTGTGTGTTCGCTTTGGTTTAATTGAACAACAGTGAAACGTATTCTTCGATGCCATCAAAATAAGTCAACCATGTCGTTAGGGTGAGGAGAGGGGGAGAGAGAACGAACGAACGAACGAACGAACGAACTTTATTTTCAAAGGGTTGAGAATTGGGCACGCAGGCCCGTCTAACATTCTGCCCTTCCTTTCGCTCACCTTTCATACCGTATCCTTTCAATAGCACATGTATTTTTAGCATTATTTAAGCATACAACATTATCGAGGTAAAATAATAACATACATTTGTAACATCCAGACATAATCAAATTTAGGGGGGGGGGGGGATTATTAATTAAAATACATTAACAAAAATTAATACCTTAAAAAAAAAATTTAAAAAAAAAAAAATAACACACACAATCTAAACCATTCATACAGTAAATAAGACATAATTTGAAACGTAATCAGATAATGGTGGCATATAACAAGAACTCGTGACATTTTGGAAATCTGCTGAATTAGCTGGGACTTCATGTGTTGTCAGCGCATGCGGAAAATGTTCTCACAGGTGAGCAACTTTGAGTCCCAAGCAGATACTGCCACAGGGAGTGAATTGTCGACGCCTCCACTACACGAGATCCAGTTTTATGACCTATGCTCCTTAGGGAGGTAAAGGGTATTGACTGATAGATGAGAATCGTACATATAGGCCCGTCTTGCATTTTGCCCTTCCTCTTACTCATCTTTATTGCTAGGTATCCAGACATTCTCCAACATACTTAAGGTATTAGTTCAACGGCGATGCAACATTATAAGTAGTATAAAAGCATACATTTACAGTATCTGATTACAATTAAGAAGTAAGGTATATTAAAATGAAAAACTAGATCATCAGACCCTCCATACAGTATATTAGATAATAATAATTCGAAACATAATCCCTTAGGGCGGCATATAATCCGCACTCATAATGTATTTGAACAGCCTACGATTATATGAGTAGGGACTGTGCATGTTTTTCAGGTCATGTGGAAGATTGTTCCAAAGATGAGCAGCTGAGTAAGCCAAGCTCTTCTTGTACAAATCTAGCCTCGGCTTGGGTACCTCTAACGCGCGCGAGAGAGAGAGAGAGAGAGAGAGAGAGAGAGAGAGAGAGAGAGAGAGAGAGAGAGAGAGAGAGAGAGAGAGAGAGAGAGAGAGGAGTGGCACTTAACAGATAATATGTTTAAAAGTGTTTTAAAAGTACCTGATAATTTCGCCATTCTTGTCCGTGGAAGATTTACAATAGTTCTCAGGCTCTGCCCCACAAGTGCTGGAGGCGACGACGCGTTTCCCGAATGCGGCGTTCACAAAGTCCGGAATACAACGTACAGGCTCTCCGTTCTCACTATAACAAGGTTCGGAGCTAACTCCCTTGGTAGCAAACATGGAGTCCATATATTTGTTCTTGATTGCGAGTGCTCCAAACTCAGAGCTCACGAAGAACACCAGGATCATGCAGACTGCTGTAGTCATGGTGATCGTGATAGCGTTCGCTGGAATGGTTGAATAAGAATGACTATGGTGAAGTTAAAGCTCTGGCTATGACCAATCAGTTGTCATGCCATCAGTGTTTTTCTCACACAGTCGACAAAACCGAGGCCTGACACAAACATCTGTTAATTCAGAATGCAAATATATACAATATTTCCCCCGAAAAATCAGGAGACAGCAAACTGTGAGTTAAAACTCAAGATCTCAGATTGTGAGCTGAAACTCATGTGCTCATCGTCTGTTCCGTGATCTTTCAGCCTGGTCGACCTTGTGACAAAGATTAGTCGCTGCGTCATCTATAATGTGTCTTGAAAGAGATCACAACCGGCTTGTTACAGAATTCATAGAAGAAGTAAGGTACCTCTGAGTCTCTGTGTTTGTCTGAAATGACAATTTAAAATTATAGCAACAACGATATCAATAACTACAACAACGAAATCAATAACCACAACAATAAATTCAATAACCAGAACACATGACATCAATAACCATAACAGCGAAATTAATAATCGCAACAATTAAAATAATGACAAATGATAAAAATTCAAGCAACAGTCACAGCTCATTCAATACTGGGATCTAGACATATACACTACGTCACCATTCAAAAGAGAAATAGTACACAAAGATAATAGAACAACAAAGAACAACTTGACATTACGGTGATTGGAAGCCAATGGTTCATTTGAGTAATTTCGCTCCACCAATGGAAAGACTCCAG